>JAAAKG020136249.1:0-13264 GCA_010014905.2 Druon quercuslanigerum
TAAAATGTCATTAACAACTATTATGCGGTTGAATGAAAGAGAAAAATCATTTGCTTCAGTTGCATTTTTTATTATCTATTTTTGCCTTTCTTTTTAATCAAGAAAGTGTCGCAGCCAGCATATTTAAGCTTTATTTTTAGGTGAAACTAGTGATAGATGATAATCAAGTTTTGTCCAAACTAAGTGAATAACGAATCCAGAAAGTTAGTATCGTGGCAGGCAGCAAGGTGCTACGAGAATATTTGACAGTCTGTTCGAAACAAGTGAATCGCGGAATCAGGAAGTTAGTGTACTGACAGTCATTAAGATGTGGCGAAATCATTTGACAATCATCTCATAACAAGTGAATAGCGGATCCAGAAAGTTGTAATCGTGACAGACATCAAGATGCCATGAGAATATTTGACGATCTGTTCGAAGCAAGTGAATCGTGGAATCAGAAAGTTAGTGTGATGACAGGCAGTATGATGATGGGAAAATATTTGACAATCACCTCGAAACAAGTGAATAACGGAATCAGAATAATAGTATCACACAAGCCGGGTTGGAATCGCAGGCTGCGCGACATACACGCACGGCGCCCCGCGCGAGATTTTTGTTTTTTTAAGCGATTAAGTACCCCTATGAGCGATTTGGGTGAAATATATGTTGAAGTAGACAATAAGTGCATTTTTTTCAAAAAACAACGGAGGTGTATCTCTAAAACATAACCTCAGATAGTATATTGAAAATTTTTTCAACATTTTTTTACTCGTGGTCATGTTATGCGCTATACGCAATACACGCACGGTACCCTGCGCCAGATTTTGTTTTTTAAGCCACGAAGCGCCCCTATGAAAAATTTGGGTAAAATATTTGTTGAAGTAGATAATAAGAGCATTTTTTCACAACAAAAATAAAAACTAGAGGTTTATCTCGAAACATAACCTCAAAAAAATGTTTAAAATTTTTTTAACATTTTTTTGCCCTTATATTTTGTTTTAAAAATTTCATAATTTTTTTTTAATCAGTCTTACGGGTGACTAATAACATATATTTCGACTATCAAAATCGGTTGAGTAGTTTTCGAGAAAAATTAATTTCTTATTTTACTTGCCTTATCAATGTCCATCTATAGTGGTAATATATGAACTTGATACATTCGGGGGAAACTTTTGCATACTTACCCCCCTAGACCCTTTCTTTCTGAATTTCGAAAGGAACATTTAATATTTTTAACATTTTTTTATAGAGTTGGTTGGTATTGGTATTATTTGGTAACGAAATTTTGTTTTTTAATTTTTTTCTGATTTGGAAGACTTTTTTAAGCGTTCAATGTAAAATGTTTTAAATTTAAATGTATTTTTCTAAAATATTCTTCAATTTAATATTGGAAACCTGAAAAATTTGAAAATTAAGGAAACAAGAAATAAAAAGTGCATACACTATCTACTAATCATAATCATTGTTACTAAAAGAATCTGCCCGCCCAGCGGGCGCATTCTCGTCGCGCGTCTAGGGCGCACGTCTTCGCGCTCAAAAAACAGTTGCCTCGCACTTCGCGCTCGGACACTTATTCTTTGCATTAGAAATGCTTGAATGAAATCTTATCAACAAGTTCTCTTTTAGATCGCAGTATTTATATACGTCTTTATATTCTGAATTTTCTACTTAATCAAGTTTGGGTAAAGATTAAGTTGCTTAAAGCTCTGCAGGCTTAGAGGTACACATTCTAATCGAGACACTCGCGCTGCGCGCTCGATTTTTGACAGAAATTGGTAAATGCATATTTTCTGAACCTCCTTAAAATAAATAAAAAAACTGCAATTCTTTTTTAATATATTTTTCTCTGTCTCGCGTTGTTATTACTATATAATTTATATATATAGTAATAGTATAGTAGTAGTAGTAGTAGTAGTAGTAGTATATAGTAGTATAGTAGTATAGTAGTAGCTATAATTTCTCTTGGAGACTTTATTCGTAGCTTGCGTCATTTGGCCATCCTAATGCGTTCTCAATCATAAATGATGAGATTGTAATAAATAATTAAAAATTTGAATCTCTTTTTTTTGCGAATAACTTTTTCTATCAATTTCTTTTCGTACCTTTTTTCGTTTTTTCACAAATTTTTCATTTTTATTTTTACTTCTATTTTTATGATTAAAGCCAAAACTACGTCTCCTATCGAAAAGTGATTTATTGCAAATTTGTAGCTCTTTTTCGGGATAAATTGTTCGTCTTTTCTACTACTATAAATATCCGCACATAGAATTTTCAAATTAAAAAAAAAGTGGTCTCAAAAATTTTCAAAATGCGCTCACTTTTTGAATTTTTATCGAAAATGGCTGTTTAACGAACTCTTTTTTTCTTTTAGGGCCTAAAATAAGTGTGCCAAATATCGACTTGATCCGTTCATTTTTTCGAGAGTTATCGTAATTTCTAATACTTTCTCAATCGTAAATGATGAGAAAGTAAACGAAATTTGACCTTCAGACAAAAGATAAAAAATAAATTAAACCTATTTCCAATTTCAGGACCTATTTTGTTTCTGAAATAAAGCTTAAATTCAAAAATAAGCGTTCGGTAGGTTTTCGGCGGATACCATCTTTTTGTAAGCATTTATGACAAGACAAAATTATTAATATGTTTAATAGAAAAAGGCATAAAGAACCTAGAAGTACTCGATTTTTCAACTAAACTAATTAAAAGAAAAACCCGAAAGATCACTTTAAAAAAACCCTAATTCGAAAGAATTAATATTGACTTCTTACCTTCATTTTTTACCCTCTAAATTTAAATTGGTGAGATTGTACTATTTTTTAATATTTCTTGAGCCAAGATTTGATTTAGCAACAATCTAAAATTATTTTTATAATTGAGAAATATTTGACGAAATCATAATGTTTGATTTGGGAATTTTCAAATCAGTAGAGTGTACCCTGGTCGAACGAGGGGTAGGACGGAACGGCAGTTTCGCTGATAGCGTTCCAAGCGGCTGTTCGCAAAATAATACTTCGATAGGCTAGAAGAGCAAGAGGGGAATAAAGTTTTCGCCGGACGCGACGTCTATATTTCTCGTGGGTAACTAAATGTGTGCCGCATCTAGTTCAATCTGCTTTTATAATAATTGCTGCAAGGCGCATGCATTTTTCCACAATGCCTTAAATAATTATTTCTAAATGTGCCTCACTTTCACAAAAATCGTCCACTCAATTATCCGCACTCTCTTTTTGTTCATAAATATTGAAAAATCTATTCGAAAATGGGGAAAAAAGTCTCATATTTATTTTCCCCTTCCACATCGCGTGGCTTGCTTGTGGCTTCCTTTGCGCATCTCCAGTCGTTTTCCTGAAAGGAAAATGGCTACCAGCTGTCATGTAGTGTTCGAGTGTAACTTTTAAAACGACAAATTTATTGAAACAAACACCAGCGGCTCGTTCGGTGTAACTCAGTGCAATCAAATAACATGACAGTGATTAAGAAAACCGACACTCTCGAAAGAAATATTCCCGTTTAAGTCGAGAGTACCATGATTTATAATCCTATTTCGGTGTTTACAATCGCTTTTCTGATGCGCGAGGGATTGAGTGCATTCATAAAACGCGAATAATAGTTAAAAGTTCTTCATTTTTAGGATTTCAAAGTTAGTTTGAGTGAACTAGTAGTGATCAATAATTGTAATCACAACGTGAGGCAAGAGTTCAGAATCCCTCCCCCGCCCCTTCCTGGTCCTTCCCCCTTGATTCAACGCAACTCAACTGTCTTCTGGTGCTCATTTCTCCAACACGAAGTAAGTCCCGATTTTGGGTTTTTAAGTCATGTATGTAAAACAAATGTCGGAAATTGTTGGGATTTAAGTTAAACAGTTTTTCGCATTGAGAATAATTTGAATGGAAAGTTTGATATCGCCCTCCTACAGCATTGACGGGAAAAAGCACGGACTTGCGCGAAAAAGGCCCAAATCGGCCCGTTCCGATGCGTCGTAGAAAATAAGTTTTTCATAGAAAAAGACGACGAGATGTGAAATTTTAGAGAGTTTTGAAGAGTCGATTTTGTGACCAATTGGCAGGAAGCTTGGTTTCTGTTTGTTTTGTTTGAAGGAGGGAAGGCGATAAAAAAAAGGTTTTGGGGAGGGATACAGCTTGTGGGGGTGAGAGAGTTTGTTTTCCTCCCTTTTATAACACGTTTGTAGAAGCGGACATTTAATTCGGGGTTTATTTCATCTGGTGAGTTTGATATTCCTGAGCAGATAGCTTTTTTATTTTGTTATTGAGAATAAGGTTAATTTCATTGCTAAAATTTGTGTTATTTTTTTATAGTATTTTGATGTTTTTTATATGAAAGATTTATAAATTTGTTTGCTATGCTATCAAAAGTTTGGGATCAAGTCTACTATAAATTTGTTTACGTGTTATTTTTTGTTTTTACTTTTTTCAGATTTTTTTTCACGTGCATATAGTTCGTAAAATTTTACAATATTTAATGATAAATCTTCAAGAAGTACTTTCTGATAAACACTTTATGGAATAGGCAATTGTTTGAAATATAAATTAACTGTAAATGTAAAATCTGTATTCGAAGCGTGCATTTATTTGGTAGATAAATATAGAATCGAAGAATGATGTACACGGGGAGTCAGAAAAATGTAAACTCTTATACCTAGATGTTCTTTTTACAACAAATCTGAAAAGGTTAACACGTAAATGAAGTCTAATCCTTTTTGTTGATAAAACTGAAAAAATTAAGTCATACAATTTTTTTATTCAGACATGTCAGAAAAAATTAAAAATTGATAAGGCGCCATTTGAGCTCCTGTGTACATTTCAGTGCGCACCCGCTGCATTCGTTAAATGAAGTTCTTTAAATAGTTTTAGTCGTTGATATATTAATTTACTTCATTTATCTACAGCGAAAACTTTGATTGGCCCTACCTTATTTGATAATTACTGAAAAATATGTGATAATGTATTAAACTGACTTACAATAGTATGTTATCTACCTACTAAACAAATGTTTCCAGGATGTAAGTATATACCTATATAAAAAAAACTGTTATCAGGCAATATTGTTTCTACTATCAAATAAGTAAATTGTTTATAATTTTCATTTCTGATTACGTTACTTTCAATGTAGTGAATCACTATTTTGGCCCTGTTTATAGTTTAGAAAGCCATTAATTAAAAATTATCTTTTAATTTGAACGTTTAAAACTAAAAGCACATCTGTTTTTTCTTTAAATATTAGTTAAAAGTAGGAAGGAAAATCAGTTCGATGTGTGAAAAACATTTGAGATTTTTTTCAAACTGAAATACGAAAAGTAAACGATTATTATAATATTATATACAGATATGCATATATATATATATATATATATATATATATATAACAGTGTCATAGATATTCATTGATTATTATATGTGAAAAAATGTGCGTTGCATTAGTTTTCTCTTTGGAGTTTTGAATGTAGATCCACAATAAATTATCTAATTTCGGGATAAGACTCAACTTGTGTCGATAGTAGGTCAAAGTAAAAACTTATCTCTAGCACTATTCATTTTCGTTTTTATCTTGTAAAAATATTAGATATGCTGCACGAAATAGCACCAGGCCTGGAATAAGAAAGGGAGAACGTGGGGTCCTGGGCCCCCACTGTAAGGGAAGCCATAATTACTAGAAGGGGATCGTCGCTTTGGTAAAAGGGGACTTTTGAGCAGTTGTAACGTGTAGCATGTGACCCCCCAGTGGACAGTTCATAATTAGGAAAAAATGGAGTTTGTCCCCTCGCTTGGAACCATTATTCCGCATTTTTATTAATGAATAATGCCAATCAAACTTGAAAAGAATCATCAATAAACGAATACATCATTGATAATTCATAATATTTTTGCGATTTAAGAAATATATATATATATATATATATATATATATATATACTAAATAAACGAAAAGATTTTCGTAAACATTTAAATTCAGGTTCAAATTCGTTTAAATTCACTCATCGTGAAAGCTTGGAATTGACAGGGATTTTGTTTAGTTAGGGAATGGTCTCAATCGTGATTGAATTTTTGAAAATTATTATATAGAATTTAATAAATATGTTTTGTATTTGTAAAACCAACTTTATAGTACACGATTCATGGCATTTTACTAATTTTTAAGATATCATCTCTTTTGGTTGAAAATTCAACTGATTTATTGAAAATTTGTTACTTTGTTTAGAAAATCAGTCATTTTTTATTGAAAATTCATCGTTTATTGGAGAACTCACGTTCTTCTTTCAAGATTCATCGTCGAAAGTCAATTTCTTTTTATAAGTCTACCATTATATTTTTGGTCAAGAATTAATCTCCTTTGGTTAAAATTCTACTAACTGGTGAAAAAGTTAAAACTTTTGAAAAATTAAATATTTTATTAAAAAGTCATATTTTTTGTTCGAAAATTCATGGTTTGGTAGATAATTAACCTTTTTTGGTTCAAAATTCAACTGTCTCCTAAAACTTTCGCACTTTTCGCTTGAACATTCAACTATTTCGTTAAGAAATCGTCTCTTGGTTGAAAAATGAACGTTTTTTTGTTGAAAATACATCTTTTTGGGTTTAAAAATAAAATATTTTTTTTAAAATCGTTAGATATCTTAGCTAAAGAACCGAACTCTTTTGTTAAAAACTCATATTTTTTCTTTGAAAATTCCACTATTTTGTCAGGAATTATTTTTACAATCAATCATATTATATTATATATCTTACCTTGCAGTTCTAAAATTGAGCGGCCAGATACATGCATATTTTTGGCGTGAGCGCAAATGTAGCCTGAAAGGCCAAAAAGAAGGAAGATTTCTGAAAATATTTTTTTTACTGAATTCAACCAAATTTCTGGCAGTAATTGAATTTCCCAAAATCAATTTTTTGTGCAAATTTTGAAAACTACCAGAACTCATCCGGCTCGAGCCGAAAAATTTATTTGCCCTTATTCGATCCGCCAGCTCAATTTGGAATGTTTAAAAGTCAACCGGGGAAAATATCATTTTCAACCAGGAAATGGCCAGGAATTCGTTTTCAAATTTGAATGGCCTCTCATACATTCTCTAGTTTTCATTTTAAGTGACCTGTAAAAAGACCTAAATTTTCAGGATTTGAGTAGACACCAAGAAATTCTCTTAATTTTGGGAATCTATTAATACATAGGAAAAATAGTAACTTGCTAGAAAAAGTAGTGACTTCCTCTGTTAGAAGATAGGGGAAGATCATCCAGTTGCATGTGAAATTCTACACCAGGAGGCCGCTTCCTCTTTTCTAATCATATTTAAAATGTTTTAAATTCTTATGAGTTCTTATGAGCGATTTTCTTGATAAAATAATCAACTAAATTTAGTAAAAGTTATAGTTATGTAGAATTCTATGCTAATTTTTCTATAGAAATAAAGACGAACAAATCCTACATTTCGAGTCCAAAATTTGTATTCCTTTTTAGCTCGTATTTTCACTTCCCCTTCTCCTTCCCGAGTTATGAATACAAATACAGCGGCAAAATTGTTAATTTGAACGATGCGATTTTTTTATCTCTGAATGAATCTTATAGATAAAGCCATTGTTACTCGGAACTAATGAAGAACGACTTAGCATTCTTACATATTTTATTAAAAATTTAATTTCGTTATTATAAACAATTTTTAAACAAATTTAGCAGTAGATTATAGGAAATTACCGCGAATTGTTTGACAGTGAAAACTCGGGAAATGACAGTGCATTTATTTTTTAACCGGCAATTTTACAAATTTCTATGTTTAAAAATCTGCCCAAGCTCGATTTCAAAAGTTTAAAAAAATTATTAGTTGAATTGTTATCTTTTTCACTTATATAATTCAGTTTACAATGCGTAATTTAAAAATCTTTTATGTACTTCCAACATTTTTAATTTTAGATTTTTATTTTCAAGAGTGCATTTCTAATTTAAATAGTCTTAATATACAGTCTTGAGAATTAAAAGTGCTTGAAGTTGAAAATTTTTGATAAAAATATTTTTATTTTATCAATTAAAAATATATATAATTAAATTATTTATAAAATAAATCTGTACTAATTGAAGTTAAAAATAGCTTCATAATAATATATTAGTAATTAAATGCTTTTATTACGTTTAAAATATTGTTTTACAATTAGTCTAAAATATTTCATTTTTAACCCATTCAGTTTGAAATTTTTTAATTAAGAAAAAGAAAAGCTATTTAAAATTTAGCAATATTTTACTGTTCATTTCAGACGGGAAAATTAAATCCAAATATTTACAAGTAAACAATTTAGAACTTAATTGTTTGACATAGAAAGCCTTGAATCGTTAAAATTTCGAAAAGCTTTTATGCTTTGAACGTTACAATTCTAATTGTTTTATTTGAAAAACGTTTAATTTTTAAGTGAAATTATTGAATTTTGAAGTATTAATAACAACTGAGCACTTATTATGCGTACAATAAAATCTTTAAAAATATTCTCTTAAATCAAATATTCAACATGAAAAATCGTTTTAAATTTTCCTAGAAATCTTAAGAACATTTTTATTTTTTTGAAGCCTTTCACAATTCCTAAAAGCTTCTGCATTTTTTTTAATCTGCAAAATTCTATAATTTGTTTTAGGTTAAATTAATTTAAAAAAAATTCAAAATTACAAATAATTTAAGAAGAGTTTAGTTTGAAAAAATCACTTTTTGATGTTTCTAGCTTACAATTGCCTAAAATAATACAATTTTGAACATGTTATAAAGTTGATTGATTTATTTCGAACAGTTGAGCTTTTTAATATAACATCTTTTAATTTTCAAAAACTATTCAATTTCTGTTTTTATTATTTAATAATAAATTCAAAAATTTTAATTTTTTTGACCGTGAAAAATGTTTGAGAACAGCGAATTGACCTGGAACTTTTTACTTCGATAAAAGCGGACACCCTGATAATAGTTTATTTTAGAAAAAAATTTGCTCTTAGAATCGTTGTCATTTATTTTTAGAATTGTATTAATAACAAAAATTTTCATAATTCGAAAATTTATTTTAAAAATTTATAAAGTTATAAACAATTGTTGAATATACATCTCATGGGCAGACAATTGAAGTAGTAAAAAAGTTAACATGGATGAGTATTTCATTAAAAGGTAATTTTTTATGAAAAAGTTAAATTTTTGATTGTCCAAACAATTCGGTTAAAAATAGGAGTTGTGACAAGATTAATAGCTATATTCGATTCTACGGTAAAAAAATATATAGAAATCATGCGTTAAACAATTCTTTTCTTAACACAATTTATATGCTGTATAAATAAACAAACTACATTGTACTACACTTGTTTACACAATTAATTGTGAAAAATCGTATTTTATGTAAATGTTTAACGGTCCCTTAACTTCTTCACTATGTCAATTGGTGTGGCCATGATACTTCAAATGGCGAATTTGAGGGTTGAATAGGTAAAACAAAATTTATAACTTTTAAAGTTATTTTTAAGTTTTCAAATTATGACATTTTTTTCGCTACTAATGATATTCTAATAATATTGTAAAAATAAATTATAGCGATTTTAGAACAAACGAAATATTTTGGATACGAAACTAATATGCTAAAAAATGTGTTGAAATAAATTGTTTATATTAATGTAGTGAAGGCCTTTTCTTTAACCGGAAAAGGCCTTCGCTATATTAATATTCTATGTACCGAAAAAATTAAAATACATTCCTTATAATAATGAAATAAAATTTTTAATAAAATATTGTGATTCCGAAGTCTGACTTCATTTTTAGTTCTGACTAACAATGACTTTATTGAAGAGATTTTTTTGTGCATATAAAATCATATCGTTGAAATGAACAATTTTAAATTGGAAACGTGAATAGGGTACAAATTATTATTTTTTAAATGAAACATACAATCATAAGGAAAAACTTGCATATGATAAAGTTGCAAAAATACAAGCTCGAACCGAAAAATAAATAAAAAACCTTTTTTATTCGAAATTTTGAATTGCTTTCAGCTTTATTTTTATATAAAAATTATGGCTATATTCTAAATAAGCTACCGAACACTATTATTTACCTCAATTTCAAGAAAATTGACCACATTGATAACAAGTTTGATATTTCTCACCTAGAACCTCTCATAGGTAAACAAATATTTTAGAATCAGTCCATATATCTAGGACCCAAATTTGCGTGGATGCTGTTTAGAAAATCAGTAGAAACATTGAAAGCCGTGGAACTTTTGTATAAGCTGGATAATAATAGAATGTTTTTTGGAGACTTTAAAATTCTCTTTTATATTCGGACTTGGAAAAATCTGAATTTTTAACTTAAAAATTTTATATTTTGTTGATTAAATATCAAAGTATTTTGAATTGGGACGTTTTATAATTTTAACTTTTTTGATTAATACAAAATTTCTTTCACTTGCAGGCAGACATGGGTTCGAGTCAACAGTTCTCCCTGAGGTGGAACAACTACTTAAAGCATATAACTTGTGCCTTCGACACCTTAAGAACTGACGAGGACCTTGTAGATGTAACATTAAGTTGTGAGGGAAAAAGGATCAGAGCCCACAAAATGCTCCTATCAGCCTGCAGCACATATTTCAGAGACTTATTTAAGGTAGATAAGCAAAATAACTCCAGTTATTGCAGCTATATTTGTTTTCACGTTAAACATTCTCCAACTTGAATATTTTTCATTTCCCTTGCAGGAAAATCCTTGTCAGCACCCAGTCGTCATTTTTCGAAACGTCAAGTTCGATGATCTAGCAGCCTTAGTGGACTTCATGTATCAGGGAGAAGTGAACGTAGTTCAAGAGCAGTTAGCCAGTTTTTTAACGACAGCAGAGCTGTTAGCAGTTCAGGGTTTAACCGATGGTACCGGGAAAGATAATGACAGTCTGGTTGAGGTTCGTATCAAAAGTTAAAGTTCAGAAAGACTGAAGGAGCAATTGAATCGATAAAAGGATGAACCTTTTTCATGAATATTTGCAGGACGATATAGAAATCCCGAACGAGCCGGAAGTACAACTTCAAAATGCCTCTGGAAGGATAACGACAAATAGCAAAGGAAGCAAGTCTCCCTCGTCGCCTATCGAGTCACAGTCACAGTCAGAGCCTCCACCCACAAAGAAAAGAAAATTTCGGGAGAACTCGAACACAAACACAGAGAAGGCAGCGAACGCGAAGGAAGAGAAGACGGAGAACCAAAAAGGGAGTTCGGATCCTGTGGAAATCATACCCCTCATGCCAAATCTTAAACTAGAAATGCCCGAGTATTTGGAGCAAGATGGGAGTAGTTGTAGTTACGAAGAGAGCGCTGGTGATTCCAACAAAATAGGAATCGACGAAACTACTTCCGAAACTCCAGATAACGAACACAAGCCGGACATCAGCCAAACCTTTTATTCGAATCAGTCCGCCTCCGACGGTTCAGATAGAAAACCGGATATAAGTAAGTTGAATAAAAATTTGTATGGACCATCTATTATTATTAATAATGCCATTATTTCTTCCCTTTAACTTCAAAAATATTTTAGAACTTTTATGATTGGCTAAAATAACATGTGTACTAAACACTATAAATTCATCTACTCTTTATTATTTTCCTTCTTATGTCTCTGGTAGTTTTGTATAAACTTAATTATAATAGAATGTACTTTGAAGAAATAGGAAAAATATTTTTAAATTCTATCATTTTGATTTGAAACACTTATTGGTTGAATGTTTTCAAGTTTGAAACGTTCAAGCTCAAATAATTTCATGTTCGAATATTAAAAAACGAACAAATTCCTATTTCAATCGTACTGTTTCAAAGTATAATTGCTAATTAAAGCCCTTATTGTCGATATATTTTTAATTGAGTAATGAGTATTTTGTTCAGAAATGAAATATCTCAAAGGGAAAGAGTTATAAAATCAGCAATTTGATTTCAATCATATACAAGAGCAAAAAAGTCAATTTGTAAGCGTTCAAAATTACAAGAGTTTAGAATTGAACATTAAAAACAAAGTTACAAATTTAATAATATTTAAATGTAAATTGCTTCAAGAATAAACAATGTTTTACAAAAAAAAACCATCTTATGTAAATATAAAAAAAAAATCAAGTTAAAAAATTTACGACAACAAAAAACTGGAATCTAAAATTTATTCCAAATTGAAAAAAAAAACTTTTAAATGAGCACAATTTTTAATTTCAGGCCACCCAAGTTCAAAGTGAATTTAAAATCTAAACTTGCCTAATTTGAAAATAATGCAAGTTAATAAGTTAAAATTGGTAGAAAAAATATCTTAGACGTGAATCAATCCTTCCATTCGAGAATAATGTAGATATGGACGTCCGTAAAATTGTAAGTTAATTTAGTTTAAAATAATGTATGGTATGTAGAAATTCCTAAAATTTTCAAATTACCGTATTTGTGAGAAATTGATCAATTTTGTTTGGAATTCGTAAATTATATATGAATGTTTCAAAATATTCTTTATAATTGAAAATATTTTTAATCGACGTTTAATTAGTTTTATTTTACGCGTTTATTCTTTACTAATGATTTTTTTGTCTTCATCTAGAAGAGGAAATGCTCTTCATTTTTTTTTAATTACCTTTGAAAAATGTGGAAAAGACAACCCCTGGTATAAAAAATTTATATTCAAAATTTCATCTAATGGTAAAAAAAATCAAAATTGCAACTTCTATAAATTAGATTTAGAATGTACATAATATTAAAATCTTTTACAAATTTAAAGTAGGGTAAAGGGGGTAGTGACGAAGAAGATGGTTCTGTGAAAGGGTAGATATTTTCAGTTTTTGGCCGTTACTTAATAATATCGTTATTTTTTCTCTTGTTAAATTTTTTGACAAATATTTTATTCCGATTTGAATGAACGAATGTAATATAATGTGTATAATGAACGAATGTAATATAATTATAATTATTAATATATATAATTATTAGTATTTTTGAAGAAGAGAAGAAGTTTTCATTGAAAATGAACACCTTCGATATTGTGTGTTTATGTCAAGTTCGCGATTTTTTTCGACTATGCCATATTCATTCGATGTGTCGGTGTTTGATTTTTGTGGTTTGGTTATTTGGATATCCGAAACTAATGAAATAGCTACTTTGTATAATTTTAAATATTTAAAGAATACAAGTTTTTATGCACTAAATAAATATACACAATTCATAAGAATGTGAGTTCGGATCTTCACGCGATACACATCAAAAAAGTGTGTTTAATTTTAATTTTAATTTCCAAAAATGTCGGGCTACAGC
>JAAAKG020136250.1:0-13263 GCA_010014905.2 Druon quercuslanigerum
AAAAAATCGATCGCTGGACAATACTTATCCGGCGAAATCCGCGCGTGTCCCCTTATTGCATCCGGCCACTCAATTCAGTAATAAAGTTTGTGTAAATTTAAAACTCATTTTTCAAAAAGAGAACAATTCTGCACAATAAATGTTCAGCATAATAATATTGAACAATATAAAAATTTATATAAATAAACAATTAATAACAACAGATAATAAATATAGATTTAAGATTAATATTGTCGAAGATTTCGAATTGATGTAAAAGATTTTACAAGGACTTCAATAATTGCACAAATATTTCATTAAATTCACAAATACAACCAAGTATTTTAAAAATGTTTTAAATATTTCGCAATCATTTTCAAGACTTCTAAAGATTTCAGGAATTTCACAAAGATTTTCGAAAAATTGCTGACAGAGTAGAGATAGATTTTAA
This sequence comes from Druon quercuslanigerum, assembly GCA_010014905.2. NCBI lineage: Eukaryota > Metazoa > Arthropoda > Insecta > Hymenoptera > Cynipidae > Druon > Druon quercuslanigerum. The sequence goes on from JAAAKG020136250.1 coordinate 431, forward strand.
AGATTAAGCAAGGATTTCAAAAATTTGGCAAAAATTTCGGATAGATTCAAAAGATTTTACAAAAGCTTCAATTATTTTACAAAGATTTCAGATAGATTTGAAAAATTGCATTAATGTTTCAATACTTTTCCAAAAAATATTTCAATGATTTATTAAAGATTTCACAAAGATTTAAAATATCTCGCAAACATTTCAGACATATTTCAAAGATTTTAATGATTTTTTAAAGAATGTACAATTAAAAAAAAATTAAAATATTGTCAAGATTTCACAAAGACTTCAATGATTTTTTAAAGATTCCAATATTTTAACAAATATTGCCGAATATTTCAAAAATATTTCAAATGTTTCGCAAATATTTCTTAATATTTCAGAAAGATTTTAAATATTTTTCAAAGTTTTAAAATAGATTTAAAAGATTCCACGAAGGCTTCAGTTATTAAACAAAGACTTCAGGTAGATTTCTTTAATTGCTTAACAAATATTTTGAAGATTTGAAGAAATTTTGCACAAAAATTTGAAATACTAATTTTTATGCTTTTTTAAAAACAATTGCAGCAAAATTATGATGAACAACTGCTACTACGACATCCTAGCCAAAAGTTGACTCTACTATTTTACTGTTATTTTCATAACTTTGCATTTGTAAATCCATTTTTTCTGAAGTGAAATCAACCAATAGAGACCAGAGAACCAGAGAACCAGAGTATAACAATAATTAATATAAATAAATATAAACAATAATAATCATAAAAAAATGACAACATAATCGAAGATCTCAAATTACTCAGTTCGAAAGTCGAATACATTTGTAACCGGTTTACAGTTTCAGTTCTCACATAATTTTTTAGCTTGTCTCTAGAACGATGTTAACGCCACCAAGATTCAGTAGTTTAAAAAAATTTAAGAACTTTAGTTATACTAGAACTGGACTATCGAAAAGGTTATAATGGAAAAGATTTTCTGTAAAAAGATCTTGAAACTTCGCTCCACTGGGAAGCGAACCACAGAACTTTCGATTGCCAGTCGGGTGCTTTTTCATTAACCTATTAGAGAGATACAAAGAAGAATCTTATTTCAGAAATATAATATATTTAAAGTAAAAAATGTATTTTCCTTCTAGTCAGAAATGACGTTCAGTATTTTTTATTACTTTCAGAGCTAATTTGATCGATAGTTTTCATGTTCATTTCCACAGATTGTGTAAGGACATCTAAACTGCTCGATAGTAACTATTGCTGATTATAATACAGATTCCTTTGAATTACTCGTATCATAAATGTAACAGCTGGCTTGAGATGGAGTGTATTTCTCAAAAAAGATTTTTCTTTCGATCTCGCTGATAGCCTAATTGGAAAGCACCCGATCGACATTTGGAAGTTCTGTGGTTCGATTTCCAGTGGAGCGAAGCTAAAACATCTTTTTTTAGAAACAATTGATTTTCAAATTTCAAACATTTGTTTTCTATCTAGTCCGAAATGACGTTCTGTACTTTCTGTTATTTGAAGAGTTAACTCTGATGATAATACAGATTCCATTAAAACTAATCGATTTTTAGTTCTTGTATTCCTAAATTTACCTTGAAATGAGACCATAAAGTATCCACTCTAGCTATGCTTAAGACTGGTTTTAAGAATTTAAAGGATACTACGTTTATAAATGGGTAGTGAAATAGGGTATTAGTAGGATATTAGTAGGATATTAGTAGTTATAGGATAAAGAGAATCATAAACCCTCAGCTGAAAATTCCTGTGCAGAAAACTCGGAGAATCCTACCCTTGCTCCTGCACAAAAACCTGTACAGGTAATCTTTATGGTTCCTGTACAGAAATTCGGCGAAGGAAACTGTACATAATGTTGAAAAGAAAACTTTGAAGGATCCTGTACAGTTTTCTCAATAGAGTAATTTCAGGCGCGCGTCCATGTACAGGAACCTATTCAGGATCTTAAACCTATACCTGCATAGGAACTAATCCGGAAGGGTTCTTTCGTGGTTTATTTCGTTTATTTTTTATTTTATTTATTTTATTTTTATTTATTTTATTTTTTATATTATCGTTTATTTCGTTTATTTCGTGGTTTACTTCGCGAAGGAGACTGTACAGAAATGTGAACAGGAGAATTCAAAGGTCCCTCTGTAGGCGCAGGTGCCTATGTACGATGATTTACTGTCACCTTCGCAAAATACGTGCACAGGAACCTTCAAGATTGCCTGTACAGGCTCTTGTACAGATCCACGTACAGCATCCCTCGAGGGTCCTGTACAAAATTTTCAGATGGGTCCTCATTTGGTATAAAGGTCATCTACTGGCTAGGGACGGCTAGCAGTGGGTATATGGTGGACAAAATTCGATAGACAGATTATTTACGAATCAATCAAGATGAGCTTTTTTTTACAATTTACTTCGATTGATTCCTGAGTAGATCTAAATACGAAAAAACTGGCTGTTTGAAGCATAAAGTTAAAAATTGTTTACTGTTCAATAATCTGTGTTTTGCGATTAACAACTGCTTTTTAACACATCATTCATATCAGATACCTCGATAACACGTAACCAGTTTCTTCTTTTTCAATCATTTTTATCTGAATGTACCTTTATTATTGTTTAATATACTATTGATTAAGTGCATGAAATATTATTTTTTAAACAAATTACCTAATTTAGAATTTGCAATGAAGTATGATATGGTAGTGGTTTTCTATATAATTTTTGATACTGAAATCGAATACGATGCCAGAATTTACTCAAAATGTCAAGCTGTCAAGATAAATCGGGTGATGGGGACAAAAATGGCAAATTTGATAATTTGAGAAGATTTTTCGTGTGGACGGATGTTTACTTATAATATGGTAGACATTTTTCATGTAACTCTTTATATTGAAATTTAACATAATCTTTAGATTTGCTTACGAAGTCTTGTGCTAAAAATTTGGGTAATTGTGGACAAGAATTCAGTTTTAATTAACTCAGATTATTCCGATCGGCCTGAAAATGAATTTTTTTCGTGGTGACGGGGCTTTTTCCTAGGGGTTAGTGAGGGTATATATATCAGCTAGAGACTTAGAAAGCTATGTGCGGTGATTATTTTTAATTTGAATTTTTTTGGGGGTTTCAAATAAGGAAAGGTGAGACTTGGTTCGATAAATGTAATAGAGGTGGTTCGTAGAGGTTGTCGAACATTACTGTGAAGATAGATATGTTATATTATCTGGAGTCTTCAAAAGTCGTCTGAGGTAATTATTTATTATTTGAAATTTTTTGGCGGTTTTAGTTAAAGGACTTTGAGGCGGGTTACGGTAAATGTGAAGGGGGTAGTTTCATGGGTTTGCAAAATATTTCTCTGAGGGTAGATATATCAGCTAGAGACTTAGAAAGCCGTGTGGAGTGATTATATTTTATTTGAAATTTTTTGTGTGATTTCAGTTGATGCAAAGTTTGACTGGGTACAATAAATGTGATAGGGGTAGTTCTTAAGGGTTGCGGAACGTTACTACGGAGATAGTTATATCAACTGGGTTTTTTGAAAAGTGGTTTGTAGTGATTATTTTTAATTTGAAATCGTTTTCGCGCTTTTAGCTGAAGGCGAGATGTAAAGTTTTGATGACGAATACGATGGATTATTCATTTGAATTTATTTATTTATTGATTTATTTAACGTGTCTGTTTTTTTATGTAGTTTCTTTATAAAGGAGATAATATTTCGAATAGTTATAACAAGTTTCATTCAATTCGATGTTAAGGGATGAATTTGAATAATTATGAAAAAAACCAAGCAAAATGATTTACAAAACAACTTTTTAAATAATTATTATAATTTAGGGCCATACCCACCTTTCTTAGCTTTTCTTATTTATTATCCTAAATATTGAACTCGACGTGGCGCTTCGCGCAACATGTGTTGCCTTCAACTTCACAGAAAATTTCATTTGGTTTCTGACATATAAGACATCAGTCTTTTAATCTTAAATGTATTAGATTAATAATATTTTTATTATATGGTGTACAAAGTGTAAAAAGTAATAAATTTGGGGGCTTTTGAATTTGAATAATAATAAAAATAAAATTTTGTGAAAGATTTCAATAATTTATTGGTAATTTATAGCAAATAAACATTTCGGGTTGGTCGAATCTCGATTGACAATGCATTTAATCTGTCAAAGAGATTAGTTTATAATACTGAAAATCATGTACACATCTGGTTAAGGAGTATTTTCCATCCTGAGCTAAATTGATCGGAATAAAAAGTTTTTTATCCTTGTAAAAAATCAATATATTTAAAAAAGTCAGACGTGATTTCGAATATTGAATCAATACCTTTCAAATGAAATTTGATTTGAAAAAAAACTGAAAATTGAGTTTTGTATATTAATAAGACACATTGGTTTTTCCATTTTTTTACTCCCAAAAAAAAAGTGCAAGTTTGGAAGGAACTTGTAGATTTAAAGAAACCAAAATATCTAAAGTACTTAAATTTTTTTGAAGAAAAAAAAAAACACTTTTTTAACGCTGAATTTTTCAGAATCTATGCATTATAGAAAAAACTCCTAAGTTAAAAAATTTTCATTTTTATCTGCAGAAGAAGTATGTGTGAAGAAAAAATAATTTTGAGAAAAGAATTCTTTTCATTTTTTACCATTTTCAAAATTATAAATTAATATTTTCTAACTTTTTTACAAACAATAATATAGTTATAAATCTTTAAACTATATTATTTTATGTACATAGGTTAGAAAATAATAATGAAAAAAAATGGTCAAAAATGAAAAAAAATGTGTTACCCAAAATTATCTTTTCTTCGAATTTTTCTTCGAAAAAAATCGAATTGGAAAAAAGCTTATAAGATTTCTAAGAGAGCTGTCGAGTCTAATTCTTTAATTAGACTTTCAACTTTTTATAAATAAACAAATATGACGAATAAATGGCAATTTTTTCTATTTGACGTTCCCGGTGCTCGTAAATAACATGAAAATTGTTTAAATCGCCTAAGCTTCATAGAATAACATTAGTTAAAGATATTTAAATATTATTTAATAAGCAAAAAAGGTATAAACAAATTCTTTGTTAAAAAATGTATCTTACGATTTTCCATAATTTTGCGTTTTTTAAATATTTTGAACAAATGCATTCATGAGCCATTTAGGCAACGCGTGTAACAGCTGATTAAGACAGTCCTGAAAAATCCTTCACAAAAAATCTTAAATTTGAAAGAAAACTGTTTTTGATCCAGACATTTTTTTCAACTGAAATGATGCATTTTCAACTAAAATAATTACGTTCTTTAATAAAAATTAATTTTATCACAAAATAGTTAAATCCTTAACCAAACTTATCAAACCTTATCTCTCCTTATCCTTATCAAACAAAATAGATGACTTTTAAACCAAAAGGGATACTTTTTAACATAATTGTTTAATTTTTAACAAAGTGAATTAATTTTCAAACAAATAGTTGAATTTTCAATAAAAAACCTGAATTTTTAACAAAAAATGTTACTTTTATACCGAAAAATTGTAATTTTTAACCAAATAATTGCATTTTTGATTAAAAACAACGATTCTCACAAAAAATGAAAGTTCCAATTTCAATTAGAAAATTTAATCTTGAACTAAATTTTTTTTTGAATAGTTACATTTTATGCTATTCGGGAAATATTATGTACTATTTTAATATCTGGAAAGATGAATTTGTAATGAAGTATTTTAACTTTCAACTAAATAGTTGAATTTTCAAATTAAAAAGATACATTTTATCTAAATATAGCGTCATTAAATTTTCAGTAGAAAATAAAAATTATTAACTAAAACACGAATTTACAATAATATACTTGATGTTCAAACAATACATTGAATTTTCTGCTAAAATAGTATAATTTTCAACCTAAAAATTAATTTTCATCTGTATTGTTGAATTTTCTACAAAGTAGATAAATTTTAATTATATCTTACAACATTCAGCCACTTTAATTTAGATTTCAATACGAAAGGAAAAAATTTAAAGTTTCACTTCGTAATTGTAAATGGTTTAATTTTTAAAACGTCATTTAAAATTACTACTCATTCTTAAAAAATTTCAAGTAAATATTTTTAATTTTGAATCATTATTTTTGTTTAATCTCCAACTAAAAATTGGAGAATTTTGAAACATGATATTAAAAATTAAAAGTGAGGAATGAAGAATACAAAAAAATATTGCTACAATTCTGATGCTGCAAATTGTAGAATTTCGAGCATTTCAATTCTAAATTGTTTTTTCAAAGTTTATTTTGAAAGTTTTAATATTTTGGAATACACAAATAAAAATATTCCATTTTCAATACCTTGTTCTAAATTCTTCTAATTTTTAAGGGCTCAATTGGATAAAGTATTTTCTTAATTATTCAATGTTTTCAATTCATTCTGGAGGCATTTAATTCGACATTGTTCAACAATAAATCCTTTACCTAGAAGTTGTGCAATTATCAAGTATTAATTATTCATATTCTATAAGTTAAAAGAATTTAAAAGCCCATACATTTTTGTACGTTTAAAATCGAAACGAAAAATTCCGAATATTTAAATATAAATGATTAAATTGTAAACTGACTAAAATTAGAATCAAACAACTTAGATTATTCGCATTTAAAATAATTGAATTTAAAACTGTCTATCAAGGCTTTCAATAAAAAAATTGTCAATTTTGAAACATTTGATAGTAAAATTATTCTTACTATTGTTATAATTAAATTGCTGACTGTTATCGATTCGAGAAGATTTCAATTTAAAAATTATCGTAGAGAAGTCTAATTTTCAACATAAATCTTAAATGTTTAAGGTTCGCCTCTAAAAGTAAAAACAAGTTTCTGGTTATTTTGCGATTATCAAACAAATTTTCTGGACTTTTTGTTTAAATTAATATTGTATTAATATTATTTCTTTATAAAAAAAATGCAAAAAAAGCTGAGAATTTTAGAAAAGTTCACAACTTTCTAGCAATACTCTAGTTATTATTTTTGTTTTTTGCACTTACCAATATTCTCTTCTGATATGGCCATGAGATCAGACTGCACATGCTAATAGGAGAGTCAAACAAGATTTTTTCCCCATTACAAAAAGATAATTCTATTTAGACTCTGGATTCACACAAACAGAAACTGAATGAGCAAAAAAGAAAACTTAGGAAAAACCCTACCCCTATTTTACCCCATTCATCTCCCCTAACAACCCCTACTTCCTTACATCCCACATCTCCTGACGTCCCCTACTTTCTATCTTTTCATTTCGGACGGATACTGGACGGAAACTATCAGAGTTTTCGCCTGGGGCTACCAAACCCTAAAAACTGAAAAAAATCTATTAAATTGATTGAATTCAGAAGAATTTAAGTAAATTAAAAAATTCAAGAGAATTCAAAAGAACTAAAACAAATAAATTTAAATAAATTAAAAAAAATATGATGAAATCCCGTAGAATCGTTCAATATTTTCTGAAAATCTAGGAAAAAGTTTTTAAATTATTTTAAAATCATAAAAATCCTTCGCAATCCCTTAGAATTTTTGTAATCTCCTAAAAATGTCTTGGAATATTCTAGAATACGCTTAAAGATTATACTGTTTAAATCTCTTTTAAATATGTTGAGTACAAAAAAATTCTTTGGAATTAAAAAAAAAATTCTTCCCATTTACTCATTACCCGTATCTTTCCTTTACTTCCCGTCTCTTTACTTCCCCTTATTTATCTCCTTCTTTTCCTTACATGTCCACTACCAATTTTCTCTCCTAGGAAAAAAGTAAAAAGGACGGATGGTCACCTGATCGAAACTGTCAGGATTTCTGCCTGAGGCAACGAAACCTTAAAAAATTAAAATTTATTCTGAGTTCAGTTAATATCCCTTAAATTTTCAAACGACATTTTTATGGTCCTCAAGCAGAAGAGAGAAGCCAATATTGATTAGTTCCTTACCAGACGATAAAACCGAAAGACTTTCAATGGAATGGTATCCGAAAGGGATTGAAACGTCGAGATGAGAAGGCGGACTCTTCTCGGTGAAGTAAACGATTAAAGGCAACCTGCGATGCAGTTTTAGGAGATAACAAACAAAAGGAAACTGTGGAAAAGAAGAAGAGGAACTGGGTAGATAAAAAAAGGAAGAGTAGTTGAAAAGGATTGGGATTGAGGGAGAGCAAACGATGCTAAAATTTTATATCCTATCAATTCCTGCATCCTTCAACCCCGTGGTCGCAAAGCTTCGCTCCCGTTACGTATTTCTATTTCGTTTATCCCATTCAAAAAATCAAAAAATTCCAGCACAGCAATGGTTCCGAATTTCTATTTACCATTATTTTTTAAATTTACCTGAATTATAATTTTTTGACACAGATAGAGCCCTTATAGTTTTGGTTGGGTTTCCGTCAGTCTGATGTACTTTTTTCCGGGAGGGAAAGTATGGGTAATGATGCGAAGGGAATAAGTTGAGGGGTAGTAGTGAAAGTGATGCTATTGAGAATTAATGGACGTCTTAATAGGCTACGAAATCTTTTTTGATGGCGCGTAGTAGTGCTTACAAGTACTAACTTTTATTTTAACGAATTGCAAATTGAAACAGTTAGAATTAAAAATAATTATATTTGAATCTTGAATTTAGAATCAGTTAAAGGTATTGAATTTTGTTAAATGAGGCTAAATGAAATCCATAAAATTTGCTTAATTTATTTTGACTTACTTTGAATTTGAAGCATCTTTTTTCATCCTGTTTTATTAATTGGATCATATATATTCCAATTAGAATTGATAGAATTCGATTGGAATTCAAAGCATTCAACTGGACTACACAGAATTGTATGTAATTACATTATATTTGACAGAATTCGATTGTATGCAAACAATTTCTGTTTGACTCGGTTGAATCCAATAAATCAATTTTTCAACTCATATTTTAAAATATTTTCATGGAATTTTGTTAAATATTGTTGAGTTCTACTAAATCCATTTATTGTGATTCATTTGCTTTTGATTCCATCAAATTCAAAAGATCATCGTCCCACTTAGTTAATTTACTTTAGATTCCATTAAATTCGATGGATTTTTATCGATACCGTCTTATTAATTGAATTCTATGAAATTTCTTTTTACTTCATAGAATATGATTGGATTTCAGAGATTTCGATTGGATTCCTCAGAACTCTACAGGAGTTCGGCTAAATCCAATAAAATAAATTCAAACTTATCTTTTATTATGCTTGCAATGGATTTCGTTAAATATTGCTAAATTTTACGGAATCGAGTAAAGGCAATTATTTTTTATCTCGAATTCTTTAGAAAATTTTTATGTTCCTCAGAATTGTATTTCATTTTGTAGGCTTTGGTTAAATTCCACGTCAATTCGTTTAATTTGATTGAATTTCTTTATATTTTTAAGAATAATGTTAAATTCGATTTACCTTTCCTGTAATTGATTATATATACTATACATTGGCTACATAATTCCACTAAAATATATGAAACTTCTTGTAAGTTCTCTTCAGAGTTGAATTAATATTAAGTGGATTTGAAATCCCTTGAATTAGGAGTTTTATTCGAAATTCGAGTTCAAGGGCTTTCGTTTTTACCTCACCGTTATCAATTCCTCATCACTTGACGTCGATTCCGTTACTGCTGGGGGAGTTTTCATTAATTACGTAAGGCATTTTCGGGGTAAAGGGTGACTGGAAAATCTTACAAATTATAAATCCCTTAAAATTTTTTTAATTAGGTCACAATTTATTGAAATCCTGGGGATTCGATGAAGGGCATGCATAACATGTTAAAATCTCTTAAAAACGATTGAGCTCGCTGATTATAGCCTCGTAAAATGTCCTTAAATCCGTTCCAATATTTTAAATTCCTTTGAAATTTTCGCAAATCTGTTAAAAACCCCTGGAGTCTCTTCAAATCCAATAAATTTTCAAAATCCTCTAAAATCCTTTGAAATTCGGGAAATTACTAACTTCCTTTAATCCGCACAAATTATTCTTAATATCTTAAAATCCTCTAGAAAATGGAGATTATTCTTTGGACTGATTGAAAATTTTTAAATCTTTCGAAATATTTTGTAGTCCTTTGAATTCAGTAGACTGACACGAAGCGCCCGGGGCTCGGCACAGAGGTTTTCACTAAGCGCCCGCACAGTCAAGCAAGCCATGCTTCTAAGGTTTGACGAGAAATATGTCTAAGAAGCATTTGCGGATTATTTGAATATCGTCTCGCGCACGCACTTCTAATGCAATTCTCCAGGCGCTTCGTGGAAAAAGCGTTTCGCGAGTCTTCTGTATTTTAAAATCCCTGGTAAATGTTGAAATACTTTCAAATTACTCGAAATCATTAAATTCTGTTGAAATTCCTTGCAATCTCGTTTACGGTGAAAAAAATTAAAATATTTTTCATGTGTTGAGTAGAAAATATTCAATCTTCCCTAAAAAGGTGGGAGAATCTTAAAAGTCTTAAGAATGCTTATAATAGAGGGAAGGATATCTGAAATTTGTTAATTATCTTTAAAATTACTCGACGTTCCCTGCATGGATCTGGAAATATGATATGGAATAAAATAACAAAAATGCTACTATCGGATTTATGAAAATCGTAATTCGATTTTTAACGCAAAGAACTAGCTTATTCGTCTTTGTTATCCGACTGGATTTACCAAAGTGGGATCGAGATAAAACGTCTTTCGTCGCGATGCCTCGAGGTTAGGCGACGCGACGCTTCAAAGGAAAATATTGACCTTTCGCGAAAGACGCTTGGAAATCTGAAAAGAACCTTTATGTAAGTGTTTTCTCAGCTGCTGACAAACGAATGAAAAATTGACAAGCACATTTCTATTGACACTAATTGAAAAATTTCTTCGGTTTAAAGTTTGAAAATAAAATTTTTACAATAATCCTTGAATTATTATCAATAATAATAATAAAAAGATAGAATTTTCTGTTTCTCTGTGGACTTATTGAAATATTGATCAGATACCAAAAATGCGACATTTCCGCACTATTATATTCTTGATAATAAAAATAAGTCTTATTTTTATAAACTATGAAAAAAACTGTTAAATTTACTTTCTAATGTCCTCTAGAATATAAGTTCCATCGTAAATTCAAAATTAATTAATTATTAAATAAATTCATCATTCGAGATTTCATAAAATCCTTTAATTACTGCGAAATTTCTTAAATTTCCTTATAAAAGATTTAGAACTGCTAGAAATTCCTCGAAATTAAAGTCAATTAATGCTTAAATATTCTCTTGAAATCTCTCAAATTCGACCTTAACATCTTTGCAAAATCAACAAAATTCTTCGGAACTCCTAACAATTTTCTGAATCGTTTAAAGTTATTTTGAATCTGTTAGGATAGCCTAAAATCATAAAAATCTTTATAATCCGGTAAATCCTTCAAAATAATTGAAGGTTATATAAATCTCTTAAATCCATATTTATGATTTTCAGTACCGCGCATACATGCAGCAATAAATATTGATTGATTCTGTGAACATTTTTTTGATTGCCATTAAATGGATTCTCGCTACAGACATTAGTATAAATTTTTAACTAAAAATCAGTTTATATTTTATTTTAGTATTTCGTAACATTAAAATCAAAATTTGCTGGAAATATAAAAAAAATATTGAAAGATTTTGAATTAGAAACGTATTCTGAAAAGTTTTAAATCAGAAGCCGTTAAAAATGAAAGAAATTCAGACCAAATAGTTTAAAAATTGAACAAATTCATTAGAACGGAGTTGAAATTGTATAATTTTTAATTCAAAGCATTAAAAATGACACATTTTTTTGAAATTGAAGAATCTCGAAATTCAAAGATTCTGGACTAAAGTTTCAAAAACATGGGCATTTTTAATATTGAACATTTAATATTTTCCGAATAAAATTTCGAATCGCTTATGAGAATGAACGGTAAGTACTTTTGCGGATAAGCGCCGACGTCAGAAATATTTTAAAATGGGAATATGATAGAAAAATTGTATTTTCAATTAGATATAAAGTTTTTAAATGTAAATAAATATTTGTAAATAAGATTGCGAATTTATTCTCACTTTACATATATTTTTCTCGTCTTACTTCTGTGTAAACCAAAAATAAAACCAAAAAAAACTTCCCGATGCGCGGGCATATTCTAATCGCACGCCATGCACGCGGCTCGCTTCGCTCGCGGATTAGAGCGCACGTAGAGCGCAGGACTGTCGGTTCTCGTACTACGCTCGTACACACTCGGCCTTTGTATTTTTCGCACATTCTTGCGCAAAACTTTTGAAATTAAAGCTCAAAACATCCACCGCTGTTATTTTATGATTGTGAATTCTCTTTTGTAAAAGATCTTCGCTTGAGCGTTTGAGCACACCTAGGCCACGCGACTGATGATTCTCGCACATCGCGCTCGGTCTTTGCATTTCTCTTACATTCATGCACAGACCTTTTAAAATAAAAGGTCAACGGATCGGCAATTGTAATTTTATGATTGTGAACTCTCTTTTGTAAATGCTGTTTCTGCTTTAACGAACACATTCTCATCGCGTCTCTCGTGCTTCGTACCTGATTTTCTCAAAAATTGAAATTTTTCTATATTCTGCTTATCACTTTTATATCAAATGTAATACATTTTTTATGTAACTCTGCTTGGGATTGCTTATTTAAATATGGCAAAATAAAGCATAAATTGTATTTATCAGGGTTACTGTAATATTTGTTTTCTATCTTGCACTAAATTTGATTCTCTGCTGCGCTGAAACAGGTATCATTTCAATAAATTTACCTCATTACAATTCATAATATGCATGGAAATTAAAACATACTTATTCTTATTGCCTTGTT
>JAAAKG020136251.1:0-13262 GCA_010014905.2 Druon quercuslanigerum
GTCAAATTTTACACAAATCTAATACCTTCTCTAGATGAGAAAGTAATAAACATAATATAGAAAATGTTGTGTTTGGCCGAAAGATCTTTAACAGAAGAGAATTCATTATCACTATATTACAGTTGTCGATGGTTTGACCTTAAATTTTCAAAAGTTTATGAACAAATGTGGGGGAAGTACAACGACTGAGCACGTAGCGAGAGATCCAACAAATATGCGTTCTATAGGTGTATTTTATCATTTGATGTCACAATATAAAATACTTAATTCCACAAAAAAAGTTTAATGAAATTCTTTTTTTTCGTGAAGTGGACAGTAGTAAGTAGTCCAGTAAAGGAATGCTTTAAAATGTTGATAAATATTGCACCAGACAAACAATAGTAATTTTTTACAAAAAAAAAACGTGAAAAAAGTATTTAATTGTTTAGGTTTTGTGAAGAATTGACACTTTTGGATTTAGGGTTACTTTTCGAGGCATCGTGAGGGTGTGTTGTAGATGGTAAACTTAAGAGATCATTTAAGGAGATTTGAGACATGTTTCTTTCTCTGATAGTCGCTGCCTTTTAATAACTGAACATTCAAAATCGAATAGATTAACATTTAAATTTTGAGAACAAATTTTCTAAAATTGAAACCGATTTCATTTAGAACTGAAGTAATGTAAAAATTCAATCTTCAATATTGTACACATGTAAAGTGATTTATGTTTGTTTTGGAAATGTTTAATTTTAAAAGTTTTTAAAACCTTAGTAACAATTGTAAAATTAAGAATGTTATTTTTCAAATATTATATTTATTTTTGAATAAATTATCTTAAAAATTTTCAATTTCTACGTTTTGCAATTTTTTTAGAATGGTTGCGCTTTAGATTCCTCAATTTAGAAAGTTCGATTTTATTATTTAAAAGCATAAATTGTTTCGTTTTGATATCTTGAATTTGAAAATATCAATGAGAGGGAAGTCTTTTTGGAGACTCGGAAAAGAGTCGCAAATTTTTGTATGATAATTACTTTTTTTTGTATTTCTTGTCATGGGCTTGAAATTTTAATTGTAGAGATATCGATAATATTTTCGAGGATTTTTACAAATTTATATTTTCTATCTCGTATTGCTTGGTTCGGTTTTGGAATATACGCAACACTAAACCTTCTATATTATCTTGTTCCGTTTTTTCAAACATTTAATTTTATTATTTTTAATTTTATTTTTTATTATTAAACTGAAATCTATATGTCGCATCAAAAAATTATTAATAAAAATTGTTTAGACCTTTTTTAGGTACTTTTCGGGTAGACAACTTCTGTTTAATTAGTCTTTTCGTAGTTTGTGTTGTTTGTCTCAAAACTTATTTTTTTTATTGTTAATATTGTTTTTTAGGAATAAAAAAAAAACTACACTTCCTATCATTTTATTTTTCCTTATTTTTTTCGAGATGAAAATTTGAATTTTTGATTTTTCGCAGAAGTTCAAAAATTTATTATGATAATCTTGTAGGGCTTTCAAAAACCAATGTTTTTCCCCTCTTGACTTTTTTTGATATCGTGCGTTGTTTGGCTTAGAATGTCCACTTTATTTTGTTTTTTTTTTATTTTGAAACTGCTATAACTTCGGTAATTTTTTTTTATTGAAAAAAGTCCTTAAGAGAAACTGTTATTCTTTTTGAGTACTACTAATAACTGTACATAGAATTTTCAAATCTTTAAAAAAAGTGGTCTTACAAATTTTCAAAATGTGCTTACTTTTTAAATTTTTATCCAAAATAGCTGGCTAACGAACTTGTCCTTTAATTTGAGACACTAAAAGTATATCCCAAAGGCCAATCCAATCTGTTAATTTTTTTGAAAGTTATCGTGCTCACCCCAATAATACATACATACAGACATACAGACAGATAGACACATTCATAAAAACCTGTTTTTCGGATTTAGGGGGTCTCAAAACGTGGACATTTGGCAAGAACCGGGCGGGGGGGGGGGTGTCAAATTTTACAAAAATGCAATACCTTCTCTGATGAGAATGTAAAAGTTTTAGCCAGAAATATGATAAAAGCTAAGAAAAGATCGAAGGTACGCTATGATGAAAAGCGAGGCCACTGAACGCAAAAGTTGGCGACAGAGTTATCATTTTCAAAGACGTGAAAAAGAATACACTCTATAAATATGCGACTGGAACTTATACGATCGTGGGCTTCACTGAAAATCACAATGTAATTCTAGAAGCCGGCAATGGTACAAGATTCACGAAGAACGCAGACAAGCTCTTGGTCACCTACTGCTGATAATTGTCAATTAGGGTAGTGTTGTATAAGACACTAACAAATCATGTCATTTATGTCTAGATTATCTATCATTGTCCTCAATACAGCGTTGAAAAGAAAGAAAAGAAAAAAAAACATTTACGCATGCCAACAACAGGTCGTGTTAACAGCAAGTTGTATCTTCTGGATCGCACTCATCACAGCTGAAATTGTGTTCCAGAATCTGCAATTCCAATCTGGTACTGGGATTTTCTACGAACGTTAACACACCCTACGGAGATGAGTTAGTAACTGTCGAATCAACACTACCAGGAGCAAACTCATAATTTTCCTAAAGATTGCAAGCCTAGATTAGCCTCACAATGCACTCGACTACTCGGGAAATATAACTTGGATCCCAAATTAGTAGCAGACAGCCGAATGCAGAGCTCATAAATCAAGAACTAGATGAACTGCACTGTCACAGTACTAAGACCTCACCAGCTAGCCTACCCGCTGGGATGAGGAGCAAAAGAACAACCCCAATGCTGGGCTTCCTAGGAGGAATAGTAGGACCTGTCGCGGGACTACTGACTTACGACGACGGTCAGGCCATGGAGGAGAGAATCAGTGATTTGAATATAGCACAAGGAAACCTCTCACACTTAATCGGCCAACAAAAGCATGTTGTCCGGTCACAACTGGAGGAATTACATAGAATTGCACAGGTTTAAAATGACCACCAAGCTCAATTACAACACGAACTCCGGATTTCAGCTCAACACATTAACGAAATTTCCAGTGCCGTATTTGACCTTAGCTACACTCAGAACTTCAGTAAAATCCTGCATGCTATCGACATGACTCTAGAGGAGTATCTCCGAGCTGCAACCCAGATTCTGGAACTCGTACATGCAGCTAGGAGAGGTGAATTACATCCACTACTACTAACAGAAGAACAACTTGCATCCATATTCCGTGACATTCAGGACCATGCCTCTAGAGTCTGCTTCCCAGTCTCCGGCCCCCATGTAAGCCTAAAAGAACTGGTTTAAGTGGAAATAGTGACGATCATCGGTAAAAATGGAACACTACAAGTTATAATGGACATTCCACTACTTGGAAAAACCAACTATACACTATACGAAATGCATCGTCTTCCCGTCCATTAACCCTTTCTGAGAAACGTTACGGGACGAGCATATATAGGATCAGCGACAACTTACATTGCAGTTAAAGATTCACAGCACACCTTTATGCTAATAACCCGACAAGAACATCAATCGTATCAGGTACGTGAGGAATACACGCTCTGTCCCGGGTTATTTCCAATCCACGAGGTGTCCTCACGCCAAACCTGCGAGATACAACTACTAATCAGTCTAACAATGGTAGCTTTTAAACCGTGTGATATTAAGGTGTCCTATGATCGTCACCCATTTTGAAAAGCCGTCCCATGTCTTAGTGGGTGGATTTAATCCATCCCAGCAGAGTTGACGACAGATCTCATATGTCTAAAAAGTGCCTCCAAACCATTAAAACTGTCTGGAATGGGACTGATCAGAATCTCTTCAGGCTGTACTTTGCGAACCTCTCAAGTGACATTAGCCAGATTGAAGTCAGTAACAGGTACCACAATAACCTTGTACGAACCTTTAATACATTTGGACCTGGCTCGGTTATCTATTAAATTGCTAGATATCGCAGCTTTGACCTTGCCAGCCTTCTCTTCAGACCACAATTCGCCGGATGCATCACACCCAAACCCTTTTCCAGAAGGTAAAAAGACATTGGAGCAACTAGAACAACAAATATATGAATTCAACCTACAAAGGAAAGAAAAAACAAATCAAGCCCATTTAATACTTGGAACATACGCAGGATTAGGGATTCTTATATTCATCATGGTCCTGTACACTTGTCATACCGAAGTATACGGATTATGGATCACCTATTAAACCTGCTGTGCGAACCAATTAACAATAAACTATTCTTATCTTCCCAAAGAAGCTTCAGGAACGTTAGAACCATCGCCAGTTACACTGACTTCAACATTCTCGTCAGCAATGGGGGATCTTTCAACGAAAATACTCACCCCATCTCCATCAATCAGGATGCCTCTGCAGGCCCTCCAGCCTGCCTGAGCCTACCTAGCACTCCCGAAGTTGTGACGTCAAAAATCCTCAGCACGACAGTCAACAACATCAACAGCACAATCCTCAAATGCCTAATCGAAAGGCAGTGAACAACAAAGAGGGTTTTTTGCGACGTTAGGCTGTGTGAAATCGAAAGATGCAAATCTATAAATTTAAGTTAGCTTTGTGCAAGCAGAGTTAGGGTGAAGCTTAGAACTAGAGTGGAGTGACAGTTCGCGCGCCGCGTATCGTAAGGTGTACGTGAAGTGGAGAAGTGGTGAGCGACGCTCCGCGACAGCAACGAAGCTCGAGCTGCAGAGAAAAAAGGTCAGAAACCATCATGTATTTTGTTAAATTACTTCGGTGTGTGGTCTCTCTATGCATAATGTATTACTTTTTCTATCTCTTACTCGTGTCTCTCTCCTTTTAATAGGAATTAGGGCCGGTCATCTCCTCCGCTACCGTGGCGATAGGCGGTAGTTCTTAGAAAAAAATAGATTGTAGTATTATCTTCTTCCTGAATCAACACATTTATTTTAATTCTTACCAGGGGAAAAATTAAGCAATTCAAAGTTAAAAATAAAATGCTAATGTGCAACGTAATTGCTCTCGTTAATTTAACTCTTTTGTAACGTAATTAGTTATTAGTTGATTACTAAATCAAATTGACAGTGAGGAAAGCGAAAATTTTAAGAAGTATATATATATTTATATATATGTATATATATATATGTTAAATAAAAATTGTTAAAATGATTCAAGAAAATTTCAATTTTTTCAATTTCAATTTTAAGTCATTCATTTCAAGAGTAAGAAGAATTTTAGTGTTTCCATGAATTCAAACAAGTCCTAAAATTGAACCAATTCGAATGGCTTACAGAATTCGAAAAATTTTTAAAATTTGAAAAATTTCAGAATTTCGAAGGATTTATAGAATTCAAAGAATTCAAAGCATTTATATAATTCAAGAGATTTAAATAATTTAAGTCATGTAAAGAATTTAAAATAATAAAAAAATTCTAGTATCTGAAATAATTCAAGGAACCCGATGAATTTTATAAATTCGAAAAACTTAAGGAATCCGAAGAGATTAAGAAATTTAAAGAACCCAAGGGGCTTCAAGGAATTAATAGGCATTCATGTAATTCGAGGAATTAGAATCATTTCAGAAATTCTAAAAATGCAAGGAATTAAAAGAATTTAAGAAGTTCGAGAAATGTAAGTAATTCGACGAAATAAAAGAATTTAAAGAGAGCTCAAGAAACCACAAGAAATTCGAATAATTAAAGAAATGTGAATAATTCAAGGACTTTAAAAAATATCAGATATTTAAATAACTCAAGAAATTTACAAAACACGAACAATTTAGAAAACTCAAAGAAAACTAGAATTTTAGACAATTTTGTGTAACTAAGGAATTAAGAGAGTTTATTGAAGTGTTGGTGATTATTTTTTATCATTTCAGCGAGACAGATATTTAGTATTTTGTTATCTTGAAGAAAACATTTCCAAAAAAAAAAAATAAACGAGTTGATTTAAGGCAAATGCCAATTTTCTAGACAAGCTATTATAGATTCAGAAATTAAGTGAAGCGACTTTGAGTGTATCGATTGTAAAACTTTTAAATATTTTTAACTTTTTTGATTTTTGGGATTTCAGTTAAAAAGATTTTAAAACATACCGTGAACACATTTTGGACACAAACCTGATTCAACAGGCTATTAGAAACTGACGTAGGATCAAAATAACACTGAAAGAAATTTTCAGTATTCAGTGAAATTGAAACTTAAATGTAAAAAAATGTAACTTTTTGAGTGCGCACGTAAACATGCCATGTCCTGGTTCCGCCGGTTTCTAAACTTGCCTGTTTAAAATTTGATTTATGAGAATTATTTGGTGACGGATGAAAATTATTTCAAACCTAGTTGAATCCAAAAATCTTATGACGTGTCCTAGTTTTTACAGCCTGCTTATGGTATAGGTTTGGCCAAGATGACACCCAATGAGGTTGCCCACTATGAGAGTAAGATGTTCCAGTTTGAGGATGATATGGTCTAGCTTAAGAGTAACCTGATCCCGTTTGAAGATTAGCCTGAGCGCGAAAACTATCATGATGAAAAAAATGAACGTCCAACCATTAGATAGATAAGTTTTTATTTTTAAAAGATTTTATGTGGGCTTCAACCTATACAACGTTTAATTACAAATTTTCGTTTAAGCATATATAAGGACAACGATTCATCACTTTGAGATATATTTTTAGTATTATTGCACATCGCCGACTATGGTAGATAGACATTAGTTCCATGAATGTCAAATCGGTTAGGATGTAGGTTTGGGATCAGCTGCGAGTGATATTCCAATTGAGCCAGGTCTTCTTTAGAGCTTCTAGCCTTTTTAGCCTCTTTTTCCAAATGAGTAGCCTGGTGATGAATTTCGGAAACATTATTGTCGATTGGGTGATGGAATTGTCCAGATTGAGCCTGCATTGCCGCAGAACCTTCTTTTTGAGCCTTTAGTCTTTCAAACTCTATTTTTTTCAGCTTATTTCTCTGTCTTTTCTTTTCAGACTGCTCAGCCTGTTTGGCCTCAAATTTAATTCGTTTTGCCTCGAGCATAGAATATTGTTCTGCCAAAAAAGCTTCCTCTTCAGCCTTTCGTTGTTCCCACCGCATAGCCTTTCCAAGATATAACGCTTTATCCTTTTCAGCTTGCCGACCCTCTAGTTTCAATCGTTTTTCCTCATTTGTAGCTTCCGGCTCCTTTGGATGATGCAATGCCCTATAAGCTTCCCGTTCACCCTTTTGTTCTTTCCACTGTAGAGCCTTTTCAAAATATTTTGCTTTATACTTTATCTCAGCGTGTCGCACCTCGTCAGCAGTCAGAACATGGCCGGTCTGTTGTGTAACAGGAGGAAGTTGGTCATTATAATAAGGTTGTTGTGAGTAACCGGGGTTAGGTTGTTGTTGTGGGTGAATGTGAGCTTGGGTTTCACTTGTCGAAAGATTAGGAAAATATCCAGTGTATTGCCAAAGGTTTGGTGGTACACCGCTTCCACTACCCTGCCATGATTGAGAGCTTAAGTCTGTAAACACAAATAGACATTCATTAATTTAGGATCATCAAACTAGTCTTTCAATCACTTCTGTTTAGTCATATGGTGATTTTTTTTGAAAATATGTACAAACTGACTGCAGATCAGGAAAAACAAGGAATTTCTGTAGGAATCACTTTAAATGACTGTCGATAATAATCAGGGCTAGAATCAGAATATTCAAAAAGTTTCCATATCATTTTTAATATAGTACCACAATGTAAAGGTATTCCAAAGAATTTCAAAATATTCCATGGAATTGTTAATATGTTTAAATAAATTAAATCTTTTTTAAAAGATTAAAAAAATTCTAG
The DNA here is from genome assembly GCA_010014905.2 of Druon quercuslanigerum. Classification (NCBI taxonomy): domain Eukaryota; kingdom Metazoa; phylum Arthropoda; class Insecta; order Hymenoptera; family Cynipidae; genus Druon; species Druon quercuslanigerum. Next base: position 7,780 of record JAAAKG020136251.1, read on the forward strand.
GTTCTCTTCAAAATTTCTGAAGAAGTTTCAAGAGCTTTTTAAAGTTTTACGGGATTTTTAAAAGTGTCAAAGAATTCTAAATATTTTAGGGTATTTAAAAGCTTCCGGTGATTTTTTAACCAATCCCAACAGTTTTCAAACAAAAATTCAGATTTTTAAAGATTTTCAAGTAATTTTGAAAGGTTTCAGTGGATTTGAAATGTTATAGAGTTTAAAGGGGTTCCAAGGAATTTTAAAGATTTTTAAGTATCCAAGGATATGTTAAAACTTCAGAAAGAATTTTAGATTTAAATAATTTATAGGGATTTCATAGAACTGCCAAGGCCTGGAAATATTTAAAGGTCTCCTTAAAAATTCCAAGGAACTTTCCAGAACAGGATTTAACGGTATTTTCATTAATTTTTATGAATTTCAAAGAATTTTAAATATTTTAGGATATTTAAATAAATCCAAGTTCCTAAATTCATAAATGTACTTAAAATTAAGAAATGATGATGATATATTCGATATCATCGAGTACAGAAGAAATATTTTTATAAACATTAAAAATTATTAGATTTTTTAAACTTTGTTAGTATTAGACTTACCGATAGCGATTAGAAAAATTACACACATGAGAATTTCAGCCCACATGTCAGTAACAGAAACCACTGATTTTTGTTGTTTAACGTTTTAGTTTTTTGAAGGTAAATGATTAATTTCGAGGAGACTAGTCACTCTTATAGAACCAGCTGTTTAATTGTTCTATTTTATTTGAGATACCCTGACCCCAATAGATTTGTTTTTTCCTGTCTCGAAACAGGTTTTTTTGTAGTAGTGAACCAGAAAAATGCGTATTTGACGCATACATAGAATAAATAGATGAAGAATGATTTGCCACCTTATCATATTATCGTCTTAATGTTTTATGTAAATATGCTTTTAATAATTTTTAGATAGGACCAGTATATTTTTTTCAATCGTAAATATTAACTAGACCTTTTCAGCCAAGGAACTTATTTCGTTTTATTTCGAAATATTTATTATTGATTATTTAGAAGAAAGTTAAATTTTCATCAAAACAAGTTCACTTTAAACCAAGAAAGATGAATTTTCAATCCAAAAAGAGGAATTTGCATTTAAAAAGTTGAATTTTCTGCCAAACAGTTAAATTTTTAACTTGTAAAGCAAAAAATTTAAATAAAAATTGAATACTTTAGTATTAAGAAGAAGGGTGTAATATTCAGTCAAAATGTTAACATAATTTGTACGTGAATTTTTGAACAAGTGATTAAATTTGCGAATGAAAAAGTCAAATTTGTATCCAAATAATTAAATTTTTAATCGAACAGTATAATTTCTTTATCAAGGGAGGTAAAAATTAATTTTAATGAAAAAAGTACCAGTTGATAATTCCACAAAAAATTTTAACACTTTTAATTTAAAACATGTAAATGAAGACAAAAAATACGTGTTTACAGCAAATTAGTTAATTAGTAAAAATGTCAAATGATTACCAACATTTAAGGGTATTTAAAAGCTTCCGAACTTTAAGATATCCTTAAAACATCCAAGGATTTTTCTAGTGCTTAAGAAAATTTCAAGATGTTTCGAAGGATTTGGTGTATTTTAAAAGCTTCAATTAATGGATAACAAAAAATTTTAATAGATATAAAGGCAATTTCACAAAATTCATTGATTTTCAAAAAATTTAAAAATGAATTTAAGGTGGAATATTTTCCACTCTTGATATTGTTAGTATTAAACTTACAAATAAACTTCAGGAAAACTAAACACACGAGCACTTCGGCCTACATTTTAGCTACAGGAGACTATTTGCCATACATAGGTTTGTTTTTTCTATCTCGAAAATATATTCTTCCTAGTGTTGAATGAAAAAAATGCGGATATGAAGCATATACGGAAGCTCTCGTATTTCAAAATTTTACTATATTTATTCATCATTTAGGTGGCAGTCCACCGACTTGAAATAACGAGATGACAAATAATTTACAGCAAACAGCATTAAAATTCTTATTGAAAAAATTTGATAAATATATTATTTTGAAAATTCTGCAGGCATCATCTAATAATTGTTTGAAAAATCGTTTGTAGCATTTTCATTCAACTTCCAGAAAATAATATCTCGGCTATCTACTGATTAATAACTTTGTTGAAAAGTAGCACATGAAGACCCTAAATATTTAAAATTAAATTCAAGTACAACTTTGTTTAAACAATTGTAGGTAATTGTTATTAATTTAAGTTAAGCAATGTCATGTTTAAAACTCCACAATGACATACTTATTCTTTTAATAGAGTTAAGAATGCAACACCATCGCATTATTTTATTAAACTTTTTCAGTTTTCACCTCGTCCATTTTGATAATCTTTGTTTAATTATTATTATAAGGCGTTCTTAATATTTTTTTAAATTCAAATAATTTTCCAGCATTGGCTCTTTTATCTTAAAACCTGCTTAATTAGTTATGAGTTGATTACTAAGTCCAAGTAAGAAAAATGAAAGTGTAGATTAGGAAAAAAATATATGTGAAATAAAAATTATCATTTGAATGATTCAATGAAAATAATTTATATACTACTTTTTATGTTATTAATTGCTTAATCATTATTAATTTAGCATTTTTTTTTCACAATATGAAATTGCATAAAGATTAAAGTTTAATATTGTTTAGCTGATAAAATTAATTTATTATTTTCTTTGACGTTATGTTATTTAATATGGGATATTATTTGTATGATAAAAGTTTCTTTATATTTATAATTTTCTGTATTACCATTTTATAATTTTAAAAATTTCTTTGACGTTTCGTAATGATTATCTGAATTCCATCTTCAAAATTGTATGTACGTAAATTTTAATTTCAAATTTAAAAAATATTAAACGATCCAATTATTTAAATATTTGGATTGAAATAATTGTTTAGAGCTCTAAATTATTTGAATTTTTAGTTAAAATAATATTTAAATGCTTTTTCTGTTTTCAAATGATTTAATATTTATTAACTAATTCAGTGACAACTAAAATTTTTTGGAATTATTTCCAAATAAATAAAGATATTTAGAAATTAAAATTTAAAAAAAAGGTTTATACTTAAAAATAATTTTATTTTTTTAACCAAAAAATTTCCTAAAGGCTTATATCATATTGTGAACTGTTTAATTAATTTTTAGTTGATGTTGCTTTTCTAGTTAGCAGAAATTATAACGTAAAAATTATTAGAATGTCTCAATGAAAATGACTGAAATTAGGCGACATAAATTTATTATTTTTCAAATGATTCTTATGTTGAGAAATGGGCATCTGAATTCTGATTTTAAAATTATTTAGGAAGTAATGCTTTTTATGTTATAAACTAATTAATTGCAAATTAGCTAATTAATTTTTGTTCAATATTAATTAACGTAAAGGTTGAATTTTAATTTTTCTTGATTAAGTAACATAAATAGGTTATTCACTTTAAGGTCATGTAATTAAATGTTGCATATGAATAATTTTGTTTACAATGTTAAATTACATACAGATTGAACTTTCATTTCGTTCAATTAAATAACATAAATTTGTATAATAAAAGTTTATTTATTTCTGAAATACTTTTATTTCAATTATGTCATTTTTGTAAGTTTTTGTGATCTTGTGGAATGACTACCTGAGTTTAATTTTTAGGAACATATCTTAGTTTTTTTGAAAATAGTTTAAAATGTTATTAAGAATTGGAATTATCATAGAAATATAAAGTAGAAATTATTTCAATGTATGATATAAAAAAAATTAAAATCTTTAAAGAATATCTCGATTTTTGATATAATTCATAGTAATAGTAAATTCTGCTACCTTAGGGGCCTTAAGACCTCGTAGTTGGTGGGTATGCATGATTGTGGTAAGGTAGAAGGGTGAAAGAGCCTAACTAACATGGGCCTTTCGGATCCCTGCATCGAGGATTGTTAAGTGTATTGAGTGTTACCTTCAATGCGACCCCTCCCAGTCATGGGTATAGAGTGATCGTGCCCGTGGCACTTTAGCACCTGGTGGTCACAAAGGTGTTTTAACGTCCCCGAGTAATTAGTCTCACGTTTGCATGCGGAGCTCTGCAGGGGCAGACCTTTTATTTCCCTAGCTACTCTTTGCAACCAAAATGGAACACTTAAAACCAAAAGCAGAAGAAGAAGAAGATAGGAAGGTGGCTGAGAGGGCAGAGGGGTTCGGTCCTAATGGGTCTAACATAACACTTTCATCCAAAACTGTATCTTCGGCAAGCCAAACCCAGGCGGCAACTGTGCCCCCAGCTCTTTCGGAAGCTGAGAAATTGAAAATCCCTCTGAGTGAGGCTATCAAAACGTGAGCGGCCAATCAGTCCCCGAATAAGAAAAAACGCATCAACGGTTCCCTGAAAATGAGACTGAAGAGGCAAAAGCAGCGGGTTAGTGGAGCAGCTACAGTATCTGGCACACCAGCAACTACAACGCCGACAACCAGTACTTTTACGGGCTTAGAAGCGGGGAAGGGGCTCAGGTGACATCCCAATGCGAGAGAGGGCTAAGCCTGTAAAGAGGCACAAGGAAGACCAGCAATGGAAGAACAGGGAGAATCCAGAAGCTGCATCGGCAGACACTCGGAGGGCTGACCTTTTGAATGTGCTGGTGACGGATACGAGCTACACGGACTCGTCGTTCACTACAGTGTACTGGGAAGGGCTGGTTTTTGTTACAGGGACACCAAGAGCTGTGTTTTAGGGATTTGATGGGAATAGCCACGGATATTAAATAATCGGCTAATATTCTCCATGACAATGACACCAACCCAACAGTGAAGGAACGTTTACTTGTGAAATACTGCAAGGTAAGGGGTCTTCCTCTTCTGTTGGGGTGCGATGCTAACTCCTACCATACTTTGTGGGGCAGCACGGACGTCAGCTCAAGATTTACCGATCTAGTGGAATACCTAATTACTACTGATTTAGATATTCTTACTACAAGGAACACCCCGACATTTCATAACTCGGTCAGGGAAGAAGTGATTCACATCATTCTCTGACCGGTAGTTTTAGAAATAACATCAAGAAGTTGTTATCTTCTTCCTGAATTAAAACATTTATGTTAATTCTTATTAGAGAAAAAAATGTAGTAATTCAAAGTTATTTACACCACCCATCAAACTTTCAGAAGTGCAAGGGTTAGGGCTCCCAGTCCGGAAGTAGGATTGATAAATCGAACTCTCGTTAATTTAACTCGTTAGTAACATCATCAGTTATTCGTGGATTACTAAATAAAATTGACATAAAGGAAAGCGCAAGTTAAATATATATATATATATATATGTTAAATAAAAATGGTTGGAATAATTCAAGGTAAATAGTCCATTTTTTTAAATAATTGCAATTTTAATTTTAATTTATTCATTTAAAGAGTACGAAGAATTTAAGTATTTCCATGAATTCAAAAAATTCCTGAAATGAACCAATTCGAATGGCTGACAGAATTCG
>JAAAKG020136252.1:0-13262 GCA_010014905.2 Druon quercuslanigerum
AAATCTTTCCTTCTGTTATTTTCATTACCCTACGAATAAGTATCTTTGAGTATATTTTACTTATGGTACTTAATAAGTTGATCCCTCTGTAAATATTGCAGTCGATTTTATCTCCCTTTCTTTTGTTTATTGGCACGATAATCGCTTTTTTCCAATCACCCAGGACTTCTCCAACTTCGGTGCATAGATTTATTAGTTCGCCCAGTCTATGTGGTATGTACTCGCCACCGTGTTTAAACATTTCAGCTTTAATACTGTCTGCCCCGAAAGCCTTATCGTTTTTTAAGTTCTTGATTATATTCCTAACCTCAGTGACACAGACTTTCTCAATAGAGTTTTCTAACGCATTGTGTTGTACATGGCAGTTGTGGTGTCCTATAGATTCATTTCCTATTTGTCCCCTAAAATGGTCTCTGAAAGCGTCACTAACCCCGCCTTCCTCATATTATGATTCCCCTTTGCCATTTATCACGTTGACAAATTCTGTACTTCTAATTTCCTTCATTGCTTTATAAAGTAGTTTCTTGCATCCTTCAAAGTCGCTTCGTATTTTCTCCTCTTCTTCTGCTCTGATTTTATCTTTGCTTTCTTTAATTAGTCCCTTGAGTATCCTCTTTTTGCGTCTGTAATCATTTATACGTCTATTAATTTCCTCATCGCTGAGACCTGTCATGCTCAACATTCTTCTGTACGCTACTTTCTTTGTTTTTGGGGCAGTTGCAATTTCATCATTCAACCATGCATCACCAGATATTCTTCTTACAACCGCGATACCACACACTTCTATCGCACATCTGACAATGATATCCCGGAACATAGTCCATGCACCTTCTATATCTTTATTCCGTATATGCGCTTCCCAAGTTTCCTTACCTATGCTTTCGATTATCTCATTTTGGAAATCTATTCGCACATCCGGTTTCTATAGGTTCTCAATTTTGTTTCGCGTTGGTTTTGCTTTCTCGGTTCTCTGTGTTCACCATTTGCCGATTGCTAAAATATTATATATTACCGTAACTCTACCTAAATTATTGCAATTATGACGGAATTGAATAGAATTATTATTCAGCAGAAATGAAGTTAAGAAGGTTATCGGTAGAGCAGGCCCCCTTATCAGAAGTAAAAATATATCAAATAAAGCTAAAATGGCGATACATAATTCTGTATTTGCACCGCCTGAACTATATGGCAGCGAGACATGGACCTATCAAGAAAAAGCTAAGAGTAAAATTAACGCGATTTACATGAGATTCTTGCGCATAATATGCGGGAAAACTCTGATAAACAATGTGAGCAACGAGATAATCCTTAAAGAATGTGGTGCGGAAGAGACACTAGTTGACATGTGGGAAAGAAATGCGTTAAGATTGTTCGGGCATGTTGAGAGAATGAAGGGTGGACGACTAACGAAACAAGTATATCAAGGTAGAGTAAATAACAGCGTGCCCAGAGGCAGACCGCGGAAAGAATGGTTAAAATGAGTGAATGAGTCCCTTGTTAGGAGGGACATAAAAAGCCGTAGAAACACGAGAGCCTGCATGAAAAAATGCATGGACGTTAAGGAAGCTTAAGGATGCCAGGACAGAAAAGTATGGCGGAAAATAGTTAATAAGAAGTGTGTCAGTAGAGTGAGTGACGCCTGAAACAAAAGCCCTTTGATACTAATGGACCAAAGTGGGGAACCTCACGTAACGATTTTGTGAGGATCTTCACTTGGAGTGATTACTAGAGAGAATTCTAGAGATTACTAGAGAATTCTAGATCAATCTAAAAATTCTATAGCCCTTTCCTCACACTACTTCCTTCCCCACCGAGTCATGCCTACCCCAAAAGGGAAATGGCTTAATGGAGTAATAATAATTAAAGTTAGAAATCAAATAAATATAGTGACTGCCAATGAAGTCTAGTAAAGGCGACTTCAATTGCGTCTACTTTCAGTGGTTAATTCATGATTCTAAATAAAAACATAAAATAAAACACAATGTACTTTTTTTAAAGTTCAAGAAGTATTTGCAACTTTTGTTTAGAAAAGTATTTCTTTAAAACTACATCTTATTACGAATAATTAATAAAAACGCCTAAACAGTATCATAATCAACAAAGCTATGAAAGGTTGCAAGAAGGACCGTAATTTTCAATTTTAAACATCTTCTAAGTTATTCAAGGTTTCAAAAATTGTTTTAGGGTTTTTCATTAAATACCTGAGAGAATGTATACTAGAATTTCCTTCAAAAATACTTGCAATACACTGAGAAAATAGATGCTTAAATGTAGATGTTCAAAGGGTAAGATTATACCGTCTGACAAGCAGATAATAATGCCAAACATCTACTATCTTTTTAAGATATTAGGCGTAAAAATATTGTTATGTTAAACTCAAACACATTCAGATGTTAAAATCACCCGAGTGCATGCGCATTGCGTATTTGAATTTCACGACTATATTTGACGGCTATATATTTTCGATATTACACTGATGCAATATTACAATAACAGTATCTTTCAAAAGAATCAAAATTAGTTATCCTTAATTAAAATTGAATAACCATTTTTGTCTGTCTACACCAGGTAACAATGATCTTAAGTTTCAGGTTATATTAACTCGTGCGTTTGGACGTCCATTTTTCTCCGTGTAGCTAAAACTTTTCAAATGATTTGGCATGGTTTTACTCTTGTGGTAAAGTTGTCTAAAAGTATAATATTTTACAAACGTTTGGTTGGTAAATATACTACGAATCAGATGGACAGGCGACATATAATAATTGTAACCGAGAAATTGACCCCAATGTACTCTAACAGTTTAATAACACAGTGCAACACACAAAATGGAAAAAACTTCTCTCTACGCTATTTCTTAAGTACATCTGGAAACTAGAAAAGCCACCGAAGGATTTTGCTCGGAGACATTTTTCGGAAATAAGACATTTTTTATAAAGTTTATACATCGTAAACCACGCTTTAAAAGCTGTGGTTGAGCGTGTTTTGGGGAAGGATCGAGCAGAGCCAGATGAAGTGAAAAAATTGGTAACAACAATGCTTCAATGTTATGAAAACATCAACGCCTCCATAACATTAAAACTGCATTTCTTGCATCATCACCTCGATGACTTCTTGCAACAATTGCTAACCGAGTCGGACGAGCAAGGGGAGCGTTTCCACCAGGTAACAATGCCAATGGAAAAAAGATACAAAGGCAAAAAGCTGGACGCAATGCTTGCGGAAGTGTGTTCGTGGAGTCATAAAGTATGTCAATATGAAGATGAAAACGTCAAAGACCCACAAAGTACCAGATATGGTAGATATAGTGGACACACTAAAAGAGATTTTCCTCTGGATCCTCTTTTTAGCTACAACGATACAGAGTCAGAACATAACTTCGAATCATATTTTAGCATTTTTTGTAACTTTCATTGATTGCGAAATACATTTTTTGGTAAAAACAGAAGTTGTGTAGAATAGTTCACATTCGTAGTACCAAAGCGGTATGAAGGAGTGTTCAGATGCAGTTGACGTGTGCTATAAAGTTGTTCGTATTGTTGTTGGAAGTCATTTCGCTAAACTAACAAATGCCGAGTTACCGATACTTTAGACGTTTCCAGTAAAAAAGATGATAAAATGATAATTTCCGACATTCAAGCAATTTTGCGGCAACAGATGGAGTTTATTAAAGTCTGCCTGTTTTACACTTTATTTCTTCTTGTCCACATCTACAACGTATTCGGAAACATAAAAACGCAATTCGAAACGGTTAACGATGTATAAACTTTATAAAAAATGTCTTATTTCCGAAAAATCAGGTCTAATTGAAAATACAGTTGATACCGAAAAAAACTACCTTATTGATGTCTCCGAGCAAAATCCTTCGGTGGCTTTTCTAGTTTCCAGATGTACTTGAGAAATAGCTTAGAGAGAAGTTGTTTCCAGCCGATGACCCAAAAAATGTTGTACTGTGTAATGGTATGGGTGCGATAAAATTCATTAAAAATGAAATTTACTACAAAAGTTTCAATCCTAAAGTGGAAACTACTTGTTTCTATGTCAAGCAAACACTATGTCATTTTTATCATCGTGATATTGTGTTATGCAGAAACGCCTTTCCTAAAATATGCGTTGCAACGGGACACTAGATAAAACCAGAGTCTTGACGAAGTATCTATTATTCAGCACGTTCATTATGCATAGCAATCGCAGATTTCTTGTTTTCAACTAGCATACACACAACTTAAACCTGTCAAATATTTTTCGTGGCCAAATATTACACACACGCAAATTATAAAATAAGATTATAAGATATAATAAAATTAAGATAAGGATTCGGAAAAAACTGTACCGTAGCATTCGTACATACTTTTGTGTCGTGTAAGATAACAGATTGCATATGCAAGTATATAAACGGAAACTAACAGCGTTGAATGCTATACTTATGAAGTCAAAATTGCATCGGCTGAATCGTGACAGGGTCAAACATGTATGTCGGCCAAAAGAATTGTCTTATTTATTTAGTGATACTGCACTACCTGTGCAACGTTTTTTTGATAAATGCAGAATTATTAGTGGAAACTTCCCAAGGTATATTAAATGGCATAATTCAGAAATCCAGAAGTGGAATAAAATATTCTGCATTCTTTGGTATACCCTATGGAAAAGCACCAATCGGCAAACTCAGGTAAATATTATTTTTCTCTTTACAATGGAAATTGGTTTAAAAATTATTGCATAATTATCTGTAAAATTTGTATTTTTTTTTTAAAGTGAAATAACGTGAAAATGTGATGTTCAAATAAAAACTTTTGTATTATTAGATACTTCATTTTAATAGATTATCTATTTGACAGATATAATCATATAGTTATAAGCTGTTTAACTCTAAAATATATTTTTATTACAAATAAAAGAAATCACTTTTAAATTACTACTACACAATCAGAGATACTGCACACAGAGTTACCACACTAACTATTGCAATTAGTAAGGCGACTGGCAGCTTTCTAAACGTCATTTACTCAAAATATATGAAGAAATAACTAATTGAAAGTAATTCAATACATAATTTAATCATTTTTGCACAAAATTCGCTTTAAAATACATAATTTATTGTGAGATGAGAATAAAGAGAATGTAGATGATAATGAAATACATGTTTGATGTCAACATAACCAGTAAATTTCAAGCCTTACACGGCGGGATTTTGAAAACACGAATGGCTAAATTATAAAGATTTTAACGTGTAAATGAAGAATTTTCAGAACAAAAGTTTTGTATTGAAAGTATAATGCAAAAGAGAGCAAACTCTATTCCTTTTAATCGACTTCGCAAAATCTAACAGAATGGTATTATGGAGTCAAAAATTAAAAAATGTGAAAGAAGGAATAGAAAGGATTAAAATAATGTCACGTATTCAAAACGCTAAATTTAATTTAAGCGGGTAGTACAGGAATTTTTTTACAAAAAATCGATTTTCCAAACATGACGAATTCTTGTATTAAATATATGTATAAATGATGTGGAAATGGTTATTCTGGTCGAAAAATTCAGGAACATGTCAAAACATCATAATTTTTTCGATTTATTTTAAAGAAAAAAAAAATAAACGCGTTTTTCAACCTGGTTGACCTGATCGGGTTGACATTTTTACAGCTTATTCTGCACATGTGTGCTTATCGTCCGAACCACCAGAATTATTACTTATTAATATTTAACACTTTTTTAAACAATTTATGGTAAAAAAAAGTTGGAAAATAGTCAAATTGCCATTTTGTAATTTTTTCGGATTTTAATTTCTGCGGTCCCGGCCATAACTACAACTTCACTCTTCAATTTATTTTCGATGCTTTGAAACAGAGATATCACTTCAGGCAACCGTACCAGCCATATTTACGATGGAATTAAAATAAAAAAATTCTAAAAGTACTTGAAGTCAATATCTATGGATAAAAAGTTTGAATCAATACAATAATTATTAATATGAAAAAAAATTCTTTAAAAAAAACATCAAAGTTCCTGTACTATACTCTTAATTATTTGGCTTTTTCCTTTAAGATAAACCAATTTTTTATAATAATTGTAAATTTGTAATAGGGGGTATACAACATTTGAATGCCAGAAGAACATATATGTTTTTATTCATAATTAGGCTAAACAGACACACATACAAGAATGTAGAAATAATCGAATTCATATTTTCCAGTTGGAATCATTTATACTAATTGTAATATAATATAACGTATATTATATTATAATTTGTCTTATATGGCAATGAATCTATGTATAATCCATTTATATCAGAATGGTCCAAAAATGCATGGCAAAAATAGTTTTCAATCTAGAGGGCAAGTTAACTCCCAAAAAGTTTTCATTTCCAAAGAAAGAAAATCCGTAATTTTTAATTTTTAATTTAAATGTTAACACGTGTCACCGGGCACTTCAAAATTCCATTTACTTGGTATTGGGAAACTTTGGATTTTCGAAAAATTGAACTCATACTTCAGGGTTTGATCGAAATCTACCAAGTTTGTTGGAGATTAAAGAAGGAGTGTCTAGAAAAAGAAACTGTACTAATAGCTTCTATTTTTTCTATTTTCAACCCGCCCTTAATTTCACCCCCACAGTGCCACAAATATGACCTATGAATAAAAGAACTACATTTTTACGTATTATTTTGTTAATTTTCAGCAATTTTTGCCGTCTTTTTTCATGCAAATAAAGTCTAATGCGAAATGGTAATTATTTGGTCATTGCTTAACAAATTTCTGTTTGCACATGTCTCATACTTTGTTATATTATGTAGTGGAGGATTCTTCATATAGGCTATACATAGGCTGCAGCGTAGGGTGAAAACATTTTGAGGACAGTAGACCTTTCGTACAGTAAGTTTTCAAAAAATATTGCATTTTTTCTGCGCAGATGCAGACTGAAAGTATTGGGTAAATTTGTTACAAAGATTGACTGAAAATCTTCATTTTTTATTACACTCACGCATGTAATTTATTGAGTAATTCAAAACATTAAATAATTCATTTGATGAATTTTCATTTTACCACGTTTAAGATGCGTGTAATGTGAAGAAAAGCGGTACATGACATAATTAATTTCTGTTAGCCTGTATAAGGGCAACAAATTGGAAATTGGACACTGACATTTTTTATTATATCTTATGATATAATCTCTTTAATATTCTACTACAGTAATGAGGAAAGAATAAAAATCTCATGAAATAATACAATTTATTACTACCTTGTCTCACAAGTAATAAGCCATAAATAATATTCAACCCGCAAATATGTCTTTACACACTCCCTTCATTTTTCAAAGCACTGTGATATGATTTATTTTAATTCAATTAGCTTAATCTTGCAGCTCAATATAATTTTAATAATTTATATAGGAATAAAATTTTCTGTTTTAAAAAGAGGTTCTAAGCCAATTTTTTATAATAATTGTAAATTTGTAATAGGGGGTATACAACATTTGAATGCCAGAAGAACATATATGTTTTTATTCATAATTAGGCTAAACAGACTTTGAGACTTTTGCATGAAATGATACCACAATTACGTAATTTACTTTTCCACGATATTTCGGAAATAATGCAAATCTTACTGTTTTTTTTAACTTCAAGTTACTTTCTTTTAGAATCGTAAGAGCTTATTAATAAAGGTTTAAGAACTTAATATCAGCATACTAAGGTGTGCTTGAAAGGGGTCCTTATAAGGGGTTTTTATGTTTTAATCTTCTGAAGTTCGCATTTTTCTAGTAGCTAAATTTCTATGAGAGTATGTTACATAGAGATTTTGGGGTCGCTCATTACGAGCAAATTGTTATATTTTCAAAATTCAAGGTGCCGGATCCAATATGGCTGATTGATTTGGTGAAATTAATGCCGATTGTGGTAAACATTAGTATATGAAGTTTTTTGGTGTCACTGATTATATAAACGTTATCAACTTTTCAAAATTCAAGATGGCGGATCCACAATGGGGGCCTAAATGTACTAATTAAATGCTAGTCCCTGTGAATATGTGCATTTTATGGTGCCTGGAAATTTTATTGCGTGCCTGGCATTTTCATGACGGGTTTGTTTTTTTGGCATCTCTGGAAAACGCATATAGTGACACTATCCATCGTATGTGCTAATTAATCGTATTTATTTATGACTTTATTCCATTTCAGTTTTAGTTATTACAGTTGAAATAATTTTTAAAACGTTTTAAACGCCATTTAACATACGTAAATCCGTGCACCCACAGCTCAAGATATTAATTAAATGTTATAAAAAAAGTAATTTGCCAAGACGTCAATATATTGAAAAAGATCATGCACAAAGTTACTAGGTGTATAATTCAATTTATTAGTATTACACTGTAAAACTAAAGTGTTCTATACATTAACAGGTACATTAAATAAATAAAAATTTATTTATAAAACCGTTATTATCAATTTTTAAAAACTAAATCTGCAGACTGTTAAATACACAGACAGTTCGTAACAGGTGTTTTCATGCTCTGAATTATTGACTCGCACTTTGTTCTTTTTCTACACTTCTTTAAAATCAAAGTGTACTGATTCTGTTGATTGTTCACTGTCTACTCTTAAGCCTGACTGACTTGTTTTCAGAAAATTCTATAACATGATGAGATACGGCATGAACTTTCGGTGTAACAGAAATCTCTAAATTCATGTAGCTAACTTTAAATTTATAAACTATCGAAATCCTCCGTGCGTCACAACGCGTTCCACGTTACACAGTTTTTCCTATTTGAACGCTGTTAAATTAAATAATTATAGGTTCTGAGAGTTCAAATATTGATTCCATAGAATTAATTCCTTCAAGAAAATCTCTGACTCGTAAATTATTCATATGCCAAAAGACCAAAACAAGAAACCTGCATACCGACTGGATTGTGAATAATAATATTCAATTGTTTCTTTCATGTAGCTCACAAGATAAGTAATTGTTTTGCATGGCCAATAATTTATCGACGAAACTTGTGACACGTGTATCGCCTAAACACTTTTAATCTATTATTTTCTTCGGGCCTGTCAACATGGCGAGTCCTCAATTATTTATGAAATTTCATATATTATGGATTCAAATTACTTCTAATTATTATAGAGTAATAGTAATAGTAATAGTAACATTATACAGTAAGTATTGTCATTACATTTAAAAGCTAAAAATTTCTGTCAGCGAATCATCCATTCTTTCGTGGTAAAAACTGTTTTCCGTATAGTTTTTCTTTTAGAACGTGAATTTTCAAGACTTTAGGAAGTAACATTATCTCTATGATAACATAGTTTTATTTATTGCAAAATATAACTAATATTGTTAAATAATAGCGATGATAGAAGAAAACGCACGCGTTTATTGAAGCGCTGTCGGTCGAGCTCGGGAACGTTCGTGTCTAGCTAGTAGAACGCATCATGTCCCGCTTCGTCCGGACTCCTGTGATACCAGCGTCGGACGGGACAAGATCTTTCTGTTGGATTGCTCTAGTTCCGCATCCGCAGATGCAATGTTGGCCCGATACTAGTACGTCGGGCGTTCAGGAGCCGAGTCAAGCTGGTCCCAAGAAAATTGAACTGCCGCAGTTCCATTTTCGGACCGATGCAGGTCCAATCCACGCGGACCACATTGATTCCAGTGTACTTGATACCCTTCTTGCATCTGGATTTTTCTCCGTGTAATCTGTAATACAGAACTGATTTTTCATTGAAACCTATAAAGTACAATTTCAAAATAACCAACTGATCTAAAATTTTTAACTTTTAGGACGAATCTTTTTTTAGTTATACTTCATTAGACATTTCAGGGACCCAAAAGAAAGATTGAGTTCGTAAACCAGCTATTTTGGATAAACATTCAAAAAGTTAGAGTACTTAAAAAAGGTTTGAGATCGTTATTTAAGAAATTTAGAAATTATATGTATGGCTATTCGTAGCACTCGGAACTCAAATAGTTTATTCTGACGACTTTTTTTGATAATATAAAAAGATAACATTTTTTTAAATTTTCTTAAAAAACGAAAATTTAAATTTTGATCGCATAGAAAATAATGAAATATCAATAATTCCATTTTACGGTCAAATTATATGTCCGATACGAATAAAGATCAATCTATAAAGATTGTACACCCTAAAAGCATCTGTAAATTTGTTCTCAATTATAATTAATTATAAGGTATTAGATTTGTGTAAATTCTGACCCGCCTGGTTTTTGTCAAACGTCCACGTTTTGAGACCCCCTGAACCGAAAAAACAGGATTTTAGGAATGTATCTTTCTGTTTGTATGTATGTATGTATGCAGATATGCATGTATGTATATATGTATGTATGTTTACATGTATGTATGTCTCGGCGTGCACGCACTCACACTTGGGATATCAGCGCATCCGTGGGCCGATCAATTTTCAGCGCCGTACTGCTTTTTGGTACTGCATCAAATCGTCTATTTCTGCGGTGCGGTTGTCCACAATATGTAGGTACGGCGCCGCCTCTTATACCTGCGTCGACTATTTGTAATTCATACAGAGCCCTTATCTGTACGGTCTTTTAACGACCTGGTGTAATTTGAACGTCCTAAAAACGTTTCTTGGACGTACAAGTAAAAATAAGTTATTTGAAAGTTTTAAAAACTGCCCTAAGTTAGACCATATAATGTTCTAAATACGTTTTATGTTCGAAATACGTCTTTAAAACCTCTCTGGAACGGCTCTAAAACGTCTTAAGTTAGTCCAAATAACGTTCCATGAACATACAATGTTTTAGACACGTTTTAAAGACGTATTTCAAATATGAAACGTTTTTAGAACATTATTTGGTCTGACTTAGGACAGTTTTTTAAACGTTCAATTAACATCTTTTGACTTGTATGTCCAAGATACGTTTTAAGGACGATTTATTTACGTTCTTAAATTTCGCTCTTTTTTCATTATAAAATAAGACAATGAAAATATGTATGTTTCAATAAAAATGCATATTATGAATTTTCGTAATATAAATTTATTAAAATGATACATTTTTAGGGTAGCTGAGAATAAATCAAATGCAAAATAAGACAAGAATGTTAAAGTAATCATGATAAATAAATTTTTAATTTATTTTACAATATCTAAATAAGAAATTCCAGGCACAGAAACATAAATTAGCAAAATATAGATTTGATATAAAATTGTTCAACATAATTTAGAAAAGTTAACATTTTGGCCAAATCGAGTGTGAGGCACGAGATACGCAATGAGAATGTGCTCGCTAAATCCGAAAGAGCTTTAAAAAAGGAGAATTTAAAATCACCAAATTAAAGTTGTCGATGGTTTGACCTTTATTTTAAATGAACTGTGTACATATGTGGGTGAAATACAAAGACCGAGCACTTAGCACGAGGTAAAAAAATTATCGAGCACAATTTTTAATTATATGGTTTTAAAAATATTATAAACTCATTAAATTGAACGTTCTCACCTTTGACGGTGATGCAATAATATGCACAATATTTTAGGGCTCTATTTAAAATGATCTTTATTAAGGATACTAATAAAAATTTAGATGTATTGAACTACTGCAACTTTTTCACAACAAAGGTGAAAAAGTAAAAAAGAAAGCGCAAAAATAAGAAACAAAAAATCTGAAGAAATATAGTGGTTAAAAAAGTTGAATTGGTTACAAAATTATACTTCCCGTTTTATTTAAAGAACGAAATTTCGAAATGATGATTATGAAAATTATAAATCATCCATCAAAGTGCAATACTCACAGACTTTCTGGGTTGGGGGGGGGGGGGGCTACCTCTACCTCAAATTGATACGCCCTCTGTAAGCAACTATTTCAATTGCGCATGTGCCGAAAAGCGTCAATTGATTTGAAATTAATAAATACTACCAATAATAAAATAGGTTACACACGACTCTTGATGTAGTAATTCCTAGAACTGCTGGCTCGCACAGTTTCTCAGCTCAAGGGGCGAGAGACGGTTGCGACTCTTGCATGTAAAACCTGAGTAATTTAGGGGAAAGGCGAAGTGTGCGGGTACTCAAAGGCAGAGATTGCGCAACCTTATGCACCCCCATTGGAAACAGTTCATACGTGTTCGATGTGCGCAGTAGAAAATTCCGTTGTCTGTTAGAATCACTGCACGCATGCCAGAGGTTTTCCAGTGTTTTTGTTGACGTAAGACAATTTGCCAACTAAAAATCAATATAATCGAATAAAAGCGTCTCATATAATTCATGGAATAGTGAGTTTTGCATCATGACGTCGCGGACAAGGTCATGCTGGGATAGGTAGAAATGTCTGGAAGGTTAACATAGTGCTAGACATAGGAGTATGTTTATCATGCTAGGATAAGTGGAAATGACGGCCGCCAGGAAGGTTAGCACATGGGACTGCAACTGCGTACGACTATTTGGAGAAAAAAGTCATGGTACATTCTTCTGTCGATTTACTACCTCCCAGGGTCACGATATACAATCAGCTATGCGAAATTTGAGGTTAGAATATCAGATCGGGTACTCGCGCCTTAGATTTCAAACAGTTGGTTGTATTTCGTGACCCTGAGAGCTTGTCAATCGACAAAAGAATCGCACATGATTGAGAAAATAGATTCTACACTTGACAAATATTACTATTCATATATTTATGAGTTACTATCACGTTTAGAATATTTTCCCTAAAAAGTTGTGAGAATTTCCATAACGTCAAGCTAAAATATTCAATTCAGAGTAACGCGGGCTTCTCGCGCTGCGAGCTTCTATTTTTAATTGGTCAATCACAGACGCGGGCAATTTGAAATAAGCGTCTATAGGGGATCTGAAATAGGTCACCTTTGAAATATTTTATCTCTGAAATGGAAGGAATTTCACTGCATTTTCTAAATTTGAAACTCTTTAATATCTAGTAAAACCAGCAAGATTGAGTTCTGAATGTATAAACATCTTTACTGAGCTGATTTAGTGAAAAATTTCTCAATGATTTAAATTTTAATTATAAGAAAAAATACTTTTGCTAAATATACTAATCAAATCTTTTGTACCTTTTAAATAATTACACACTTAATTTAGCAGCGACGGTTTTTAAATAACTTTTTCTGTAAAATATTCTTATCTTGTTGTAATGAATTGCCAATAAGGATAATTGATGTTTGAAATATTATGCATAGTTATTGTATGCATAGTCACTATATTATATATAATGTTTGTCAACTATGCACGAACTATATGTAATTTTTTCGCCTGGGCAGTAGACACATTAGGTGAAAAATGCATATATA
>JAAAKG020136253.1:0-13262 GCA_010014905.2 Druon quercuslanigerum
AATGAAAATAACAGAAGAAAATATTTAGGAAGTCCAAAGTGGGTTTATGCCAGGAAGGTCATGTACAGATCAAATATTTAGTTTAAAGCAAATCACAGAAAAAAGTTTAAGAGTGGGCAAAAAAGTTTTCTGTTCATTTGTTGACCTAGAAAAAGCTTTCGACAAGGTAGATAGAAGTAAACTTTAGGAAGTCCTGAAAGAGCACGGTGTAAATAGATGGCTCCTACAAGCTATAAAAGCAATATACATGGGTAGCAAAGCGATCGTAAGGGTAAATGAGAAATTGAGTGACTGGTTCGATATTATACAAGGCGTTAGACAAGGATGTGGCATGTCTTCATAGCTATTTATTGTGATGTTGCGGATTTCCAGAACATCACGAAAATAAAGTTAGCTAAAAGTCTCGTTAAATGCGCTTGGTTTACATCGAGAGTAAATTTGGCACGGCATAGATGCCGTGCATGAAGGTCAGGTAATCCAGCTAACTGCTCCTCTAAGCGATGCCCGTGTGAGTGGATAAGTGCTTCTAACCTCTAGTAGTAGAAGGCCTACCCAAAGCGAGCTAGGAAATGCCGCTGCACTGGTCCCGCGTATTCTATCATAATCGGTTCTGACAAAACCAGTGTCACGAACTATACTTCAATGGAAGGGAGTAGCCACTAGCAACTCTTCGTATGTGAGGAAAGGGGCGGCTCTGCCCTCTTTGAGCCTCCACAAGAAGTTTCCACACTTAAGCCCTTTTGTCCGTTAAAATTAAACTTTCATCCGTCTACGATTCTCGACACGTCCCTTGATTTTCTGAGGGCTCACATGGGGCCTTGTTTCCATCTCTGAGCATAACCGTGACTCGGAGTGTCTTATGGTTCAAATTCTCTTAACTTCTTAGCCCAAGCGCGTTTGACGGCGCATAGTCCCCGTATTTCGGTACTTTCTCCCAACCGTGGGTGCACTTGTTCTGCGGAGCGCTACCCTGCTCTCTATTCTGTCACCGTGGTTCCCGATACGGCCCATCTTGTCACCGTCCGCTCGTTGGAACGCATTGGTTTCCAATGTTTTGTGTAGGAACGCAAGTAGCCCCTTGGTATCGTCTTGGTGACTCATGTTCTCCATACCATTCTGCAAATGGCCCATGATTGGTCTCCCTTGGCTCTGAAAAATTCTAAGGCCCGTATCTATCATAATTTTCCAATCTGCACTGATTTTGTTCTCTACCTGCTCCTATTCTTGCTCTTCCTTCCTTGCTAAGGCCATATCGGGTATATACAGTGAATTATCTCAATTTCTACTATACTTCTGTTTTTGATCAGGTGAAATAATAATTAAAGTTTGCCATTGTGTTTTTTGACCACTGCCCGTTTCTTTGTTTATTGTGGTGTTAATAAAACACGTTTCCTCCCTCGACGCCGGACCTCAATAGTTTATAATAATTAAAATCCATCTGAAAAAAATCTATTTTAAACAATAACAAAAGAATAGCGAATGTTAATATATTCATAAAACAATAATTCTGTGCATTAGAAAAAAAGATTTAAACGTAGATTTCAATACTGTCGCTTATAGATTGAATAAAAAATTCTTTAAGGTATGCAAAACGCATTGATTCGTAGATCATTAGGTTTTCCAAAAGAAAAATGTTAATAGAAGCAGTTTTCTCTATGGTCAACGAAAAACTTATTTTTGTTAAAAATAAAGTTAATTGCATCGTCTTGTATTTGTCTATCTAAGCAGTTATTTAATTGTGTGATACCTTTAAATCTGCTTTTTATAAGTTTCTCTCAAAACTTAGACTGAACCTGTTGTTTAAAAGTGTGTTTTTCACTAAATTTAAATTTTCATTCCAGTGGATATTATCAGCTAATTTAATTGCTCTTTATACTTTTTGGTACAAATCCGAAATTAATGTCCCTTCTATTTTGTTTATAGTAGTATCCAGAAAGTTAATTTTATTCCTTTCTTCTACTTCAAAAGAAAATTAAATTACGTTTTGGTAAGAATTAGGTTTATTGTAAGTATCTATTTCGTTACTAAAAATACCCGAAAGAAAATCATCCAGACATCTTCAAAAAAAACTAAGTTCTTAAGGAAGTGATTTTCACTTTTTTTTCCATATCTTTTCATCAAGGAATCTAAAAGAGCCGAAGAAATATGTGAACCCCCATGTACTCTATTACTTTTTCTGTAAAATTTATTGTCGTGTACAAAATAAGAGTTATTTAGGCCCAAATCTAATAGTTAAATGAAGACATATTTTTCTAGATTTGTGTATTCTTTTATTTAATTTGCTTTGAGTGTAACATTAGCTAAAACTAGATTGATTAGTACACTAGTGAATTGCGGTGTAACATAAAATGATTTATGACATTACATCTTATGGTAAGCCTTGTTTTATATAGTAATATATTATTATTCACTATTCTTTTTTTTATTGTATAAAATGGTCTTTTATCAGATGGATTTGAATTCTCATAAACAGATAAGGTCCGGCGTGGACGGACGAAAAATGTTTTATTAACACCATAATAAACGAAACAAATCGCTCTATTTACTCTTTTCGGATATTAAAAAAGATTCAATTAATGTTTTTTCGCGGCATTTATTCTTCTTCTGTTACGAAAAATACTGCTAGTTGTCTAATTTATCTGATTTCTCGTATCTTAAATTATCTTCAGCAAGGAATGTTAAGATTCGTTTAAAATAATGTAAAATCTAAACTACTTTATACTGTAATGTACAATATTATTTTTTAAATCCGCTCTATTTCAAATACCTCGACTGTCATTTTCTGGGACGCATTTTTTAAATATTATTTGAGTTTATTATTATAATTAATAATTATTTATTTATTATTTATTCATAATTTTTATTATTTATTTATTATTAATATTAGTCGAGTTCTACGTGCAGCACAGCAAAAAAATCAATAATATAACTAATTTATTGTGATAAATATGTATTCATTTAAATAATTTTAATATGATGTATAACAAAATTTACATTTTAATTTTCATATTTCAAGCCTCAAAAAGTAGATCTAATTATTAGTTTGACTAACAAAATAGGGTATATATTTTAAATCAGAATATTTTAATTAAATTCAAAACATTATGCATATTTTTAAACTAAGAGCATACTTCTCAATCTCGCAAATCATTATTTCTAGACTTATTTTAAATAATATTATTACAAAGAACAGTGCAGAATAGAAATCAAATCAGAGGCCCTGATAAAAACGATAACAAAATATTGCCACCCCCCCCCCCTTCATCCTACTGGACGTAATTTTTAGTGCCCGAAAACTTCATTTCCGAAATTCCCTGATTTTTCCCTGAATAATTTTACATTTTCCTTAATCATTAATATTTGAATATCAGAATTTTGTTTTTTCAATACTTTTAACAGAGAATCTTCTGTATATAGAATTAATCAGTAATTTAAACACAAATTTAAAATAGTCGAATTGATGACTTTTTTTTTAAACAAAAAAATGTCTTTTCTACTCTAAAGGATGAACCTTGAAACCAAAACAGACAAATTTTCAAAAAACAAAGATTTTTCATTTAAGAAAGCTAAAAATATTTTGTTAAACTTTTAACCAAAGAAATAAATTTTTCAACAAGATTATAGATCTTCAAGTAAAAAAGATTTTTTAATAAAGTTTTTCATCCAAATTTTTCAAAGAAAAGAATTAAATACTCAAGCAAAGAAGAAGAATTTTTAATAATAATAATTGAACTTTTAAATTAATAATTTACATTTTCATTTAAAACAATGCAATCTACTGAACAGGTGAATTTTTAAATCAGAGACCAATTTTCAAAAAAATAGTTGAACTTTTAATTAAAAAAGATGTTAGTTAACTTTTCACGATCAAAATATGAATTTTCAAACAACAAATAAAATTCTACGTGAATAATTGATTTTAAATCGAAAAAGACGACTTTTCACCCAATAAGGATGACTTTTTCGGAAATTCTTTGAATTCTCTAAAATTGTTGCTTTTTTATAAAATAATATGACATTTTTTTAAAAACTGAATAATTTTTTGTAAAAAAAATTGTTTACAAACAATTAAATTTTTTACCAAATAGTTAAATTTTTATCCAAGAAAGGTTCAATTTGTATCAAAACATACGAACTTTCAATAAAAAAGAAAAATTTTATTTTAAAGTGGAACTTTTTTGGAGAAAAGGTTTTAATTAATTTTTCAACATCAAAAAATAAATTTTTAGCAAAAAGTAAATTTTCTGCGAAATATTTGAATTTTTTAACAAAACAGCTAAGTTTTCTACCAAACAGTAGCATCTTTATCTAAGAGAGATTAAATTTCTCTTAAAAGAAAAGAATTTTTAATCAGAATACAAATGTCAAAAAACTAGTTGAATTTTAATCCCGAAAATATTTTAGTTCTCTTTTCAACTATTTTCTATTTTTGTTTAAGAAAAATGAAAATTATACTAAGGCAGGTGCATTTTTGAATCGCAAAGAAAAATTTTCAAAAAAAGAGCTGAATTTTCATTTAAAAAGATTTCAAATGACTTTTCAATTCAAAAATACAAATTTTAAACGTAAATTCAACTTTCTGGGAAACAGTAGAATTTTCCACAAAACAGTTGCATTTTTATCAAATCAAAATGCAATATTACTACTAAAAAAGAATATTTTGCAGAAAAGTTTTTATCCTCAAAACATTTCAGTTGATTTTTTAGGAAAATACTATGAATTTTAAAGAGAATGTTAATTTTTTACAAAAACAGTTGAATTTTTATCTATAAAACTCGAGTTTTAATAAACATTTGAAATTTTTAAACAAAAATTATGTAAATGTGTGAAGGACCCTCTACCTTAACAAATCATAAAAAAAATTGTATTGACCCGGGAAGCTTTTACATAATTGAAGTATGGTCCCTAAGATAAATTTGAGATTTAACACCATGAAAACGGCTCTGAATGGTCATATTCCTTCATTAAAAATTGATTATAGCTGATGCATGCACTCCTTCATTTTGCGCTCCTATATAAATGTGCCTGTCGCCTGGAAAATCGCCTTGTACAAAACGTCGGCCTACAGTGCGTGCACTTCTATGGTTATAAAAATGTACGGGATACGCTTGAAATTGGTTTGCATGGTGTAGGCTACCTCCTATTCTAAACCAGACAACTTCTGGATTATGAAAACCAGCAACATGTGGAAAAAATGGTTCTATTTCGGAGAGTTGTGACGCATAATGACTGCCGTCTCCCATTCGTATGAAATATTCACAATCATTAATAGCTCCATTACGCGTCATGAAAGGGGGTACATGTATATTAGAGTAGTTTGAGATCAGTCCTCCATAAAAAGAGCCATCCCGCATTGTTACGGTTATAGTGTTAGGATCCATCATGGGAGGTTGCACATGTCCAACTGATCCACCTGCAACTAATTTTGTAAAGAAAAACATTAACATGAATTCGGGAGATTTTTGTACAGTCTTAACTTAAAGTTTTTGAAATTTGATAAAAAAAAAAAAACTTCAACGAAGAATGTATTATGCGCTCACAAAATGAAAACTGTCTTTTTTGAAGTAGAGGAGACCAGCGAGGGGTGGGACAGACTTATTTTAATTTTAGTAAAAATTCTGGATTTGTCCAATATATATTTTTCGAATGACCGAAGTCGGGTGAGACTGTTGCTATAACTAGACCTCGCATTAAAAATATTACGAATTTTGAATTTTTAAAAATTCCGACCCTGTCCTACCTTTTTTAATTTCCACTATGCGGCTTTGTTCAAATATCATCAATTACAAAAATATCAAACTATAAAAAGATTTAAAAAAATAATTTTTCAACAAAACCTTCTGTGTGGAAATTAATCTTGACATCGTAATCCTGACTTCATATTCAGAAAAATTCTATCTGCGCTAGGTACTGAAAGGGATTAAATTTAAGAGATAACTCCAACTGTTATGGAGATTCAAAACGGGAGGACAAAAACGGGATACGGAAGTATTCAATATTTCTCAGGTTTTTACTAGATCAATTAAATTTTTTAAATATTTTTTAATACAAGCCTTCTTACCAGGTCACCACCTTGCAAAGAATTTGATAAATATGATTTTATGAAATATATTTTGTGAGTAAAAATTATATCCAAAATAGTTATTATATAGATGGGGCGCCGACCAGGTAGGCCTGCTTTTGAATTAATACGTATTAAAACAACGATAAATAACCTGTTTAAAGTTATTAATTTTTAAAAAAATGTGTAAAATCGACAATTTGAGCGATAAGAACTAGTAGCCGAGTTTATCATCTATTCGGTTAAAATTTTTTTTATTATTGATGCGAAAATATGCGATTAGAATATATAGCTCCACAAATTGAATGAATTTTCTAAAAAATAGTTTTATTTTTTATTATACATTTTTAACCAAAAAAGATAAAACTTTGACCATAAATAGAATAGTTGAATGTCCTGTTAAAAATGCAATTTAGAAAAAATTCGGATTTTTATAAAATATTTAAATTTTCGGTAAAAAAATCACTTTTTATCTAAAGGAAAAATAGGTTTTCATTAAAATAGCTCATTTTTTACCTAAATAACTGAATTTGTAATCAAAATAACGAATGTCTAATTAAAGAAAAATTAATTTGCAATAAACAAGTTTATTTTTTAAATAAACAAAATTATTTTAAACCTAAAAAATGAATTTGAAATATAAAATAATGGATATTTAACTAAAATACTTTAATTTTTAACCAAACAGAAAAATTTCTAGATAACCAGATCAAATTTCAAAGAAAAAACTCGTTTTCTACCTAAAAATTCTATTTTTTACAGAAAAAAGTCTATTATCTACCAAAAAGTTAGTTTCTTTAACAATATACGTCAATTTGCAACGAAACAAATTATTTCTAAATTTAAAAATACAAATTTACATGTAAATTTTTGAATTTGTAAACAAGAAAAGTTCGATTTTACACCCGAAACAGTTGACTTTTGTACTATAATAGTTAAACTTTTAGTTAAAATTTTTGTTGCAACTTATTAGCTATATTTGAATAAAGGAGAATTTGTTGATTAAAATGTGGCATCTACTAACAAAATAATTATATTTAACAAAAGGTTACTTCTCCTTCAACCACTACTTGAACCGCTGTTTTTTTTAATTCCCAAGAAGGAACATTAAAATTGTGACCGATCCGTGTCACAAATTGTCATTTAAAAACTAGAATTTTGCTAAGATCCGAAGTAAATTCCCAGTTTTTAAATTTAATTTCCGGCATTTATCTAGATTAATCAAAGAAAAAGTAAATTCTGAGGCTAATTATTAATGTTTAAATAATATTATTACTATTATTATTAGTGAATTAATATTATTAATCAATGTTTAAAATTTTTAGCAGCTACCATCGTTTATAAAATGCATCAACTACATTAGCAAACTAAACAATAGTTTTAAGAAAACTCATCATTACATAAAATTTTTCTAATATTGAATCACTTTTTTTCATGAGTTGTTTATTACTGATTTCAGTTGCTTCTATTGTTACTGAAAACAATGTGCTTTCTTTTATATTCATTAAATGTACGCAGCGGTCAAAACATGTTATCTGCAGTGCTCTACCTCTGGTTTTCTCTTTTTTTTCCGAGGCTCGTATTTTTCTGCGTTTTTTTCAAGCTGCGGGCAAGCTTTATATTTTAGAATATTTGAAATCGCAAGTCGAGCATAAATGTGCTTAACAAAATTTTAAATAGTGGGATGCAGTAACTTTTGCCAACTTTTCTTAGTGCGCATGCTCACGTTTCACGGGCATCAATATGCCTTCAAACGCGCGCATGCGCACTACGAAAAGTTACAAAAATTATTTCAAGCAAAAGTTACTGCTTCCAAATAGTTGTTTGCAAAAATTTTCTGAGTGTTAGTAATATAGACGCTTTGATGAAATTCGTCCTTACTGGCCTATTCAACGTGTAAACTAAACCTTTTGAGAAAAAAGCACGGATTTTCCATAGGACATCAAAAGCGGTTAAAAGGCTTATACCGCGTTTATACAGGCTTATTTCTATACACAAGATACCAAACCGGGATTTTCGAAAATCCTTTTAACAAAAATAAAATAAAAATAAAGGGCATAGCAGGATGAGAAAGTATGTGCTGCTATTTCAATCTGATTGAGATTTTCACAATAAGTTAGAATTGATATAAGAATAAATTTCCCACCAGATTATGTCTAAGAAATGATTTTTATGGGAGTTATAGAAGTTGGAAGAAAAATAAAAAAAACAAGATTCTCTTGAAAACGGCGGTACCGACTTTGATGAACTGTAGATATGTTTTTGGTCTTCATAGCAGGATGTTAGAAAACAAATTAGGAACTAATTCTTTCTAGTAGAACCGATACAAATTTTTTTTTAATTTTGTGGGAATTTTTGTTATGGGTATGTGTAGCTAGTGGCCACTATCGTCTAGTACCACCACCTTAAAAACATGTCTTCTGATTTGATACTTTGGGAGACAAGTGTCTTTTGAAACCAACATTTTCCTTATGCCTCAATAGCCAAAGTGTTTTTAACATCTCTTCTGATTATTCGAGAATGATGCAATTCGGAAGTAGGTCCTAATATTCGGAAGTAACCTGTAGTTCAATTTGTAGTCTAAAAGTACGTATTTTTGCTTCAGTATTCCGTGTACATCTTCAGCTGCCAAATAATGTTTGTTAAATAACGGGATTCTTTGGATTCTTTTGTTGTCCATTTTTTACGTTGCCCTTTTAAAGCAGGCGTTAATGCGCTAATTTTCTTTAAACTGCAACTCAGCTATCACATCTCAAAAGTCGCAATCAAAAACCGCATAATCTTTTTCTTTTAACAATTTGCACAAACCATGCTGGTCCTTTAAAGAGTTCTTAAAATCTCTGCATCATTTAGATTGGCAGGATATGGTCCTAACATATCAACCACGTACCCGTCACTTGTGCAAATTGTAAATGGCTCACAAAGAGGAACTTTTTTCTGACCTGAATAGGACTTTTATTAATACTCGTTGTGCCAACTTTTTTTATAACGTGCGGACGCTCCATCACAGATTAAAACTAAACGTTCATGAGCCCTAAGCAGAGTGTTGGCAATTGTAGTTGTGCGGTCTTCAATAAGTTTACCGCTGACGAAAGCTGCTATCCTAAAGCTATAAGGAAACACATCTTCTTCAAATGATTTGATTACTGTTGTTTAATATCCTGAGAGAAGCTGCTCGTATTCAAACCGATAAATAAAAACCAAAATTTTCTTTGAGTTACTTGATCAAAGTTTGAAAATAAACACGGCCAGTGCTTGAGAGACTGTATGGGACTGCCTGTTTTGCATTGAAGACAAAATGTCTCGCAATTGTTTAATATTCTTTGATGTTTAGCTTGTAAAGACAAGACGCTGTGTTTCGGAAAGACTGAAATCTCTAATTTTATCATAGAGTATAGAATCATATTCAATGAAGAGATTTTCCATGATGCTCGTCAACATCGATTTTTGATTTAATGATTTTGTCAACACCGTTACCTTCTGGTATATGGATTCTCTTCTGAACGAAAGATTGCAAACGAGCATCTTCTGGAAATCCGGTAATATCCTCTGTCGGTTCGTTTCTTATGTCCATTTATTCTTGAGATGGTGACAGGTAGATAAAGCTGGAAGCACCATTTTTTACTAAAGACGCTAGACCTACACTTTAATTAGGGTCCTATTCAATACACAAAAGTCAAATTTTTGCCTCTGCATTTTTTCAAAAAAATGAATGGTCTTGCTAGCTTCACGTAAAGCTAGAAGTACCATGGTAGAAATATTATTTATATCAAATTTAATCTATTACAGGAATTGAGGGGTCATTTGAGGATCTTGCATGATCTCCGGCATATTTTGTCAAAAGTAACTTATATCCTAAAAATACTTTCTTTAAAAAATAAATATGCACTAATCACAAAAATAAGTACATCAGAAATGAAGGGTCATTTTGGGCTCCCCGACGACCCCAAAATCAAATTTCCAAAACCACTCCTAAACATAACAAACTGCGCTTTACTCAAAAGTGCTGATAAAGTGCACCAAATATGCACTACTATCGGCGAGAAAATGAAAGGCATCTGCATTTTAAGCTTAAAGACTAGGAAAAACAAAAATGCTATCGCAATAAAAAACAGGCATATAAAAGCTAAAAGTGTTCTAGGTAAATAATCTTAAAGACGTTTATGTAAAAAAGTTGTTCTTTGTAATTAGAAAAATTGAAAAAAATTCATAAGTACGAGGAAAACTGTTATTAAGAAATTGCAGTTGCGAAATTTTAGAAATATTAAAAATTGTTGCTTTAAAGTACAAAAATGTACAACTACATTATCTTCAGTCCTGACAAACATATTAACGGATAGGCTCTGTAATTATTTTTATAACCCGGAAACATGTGATAGTCTTGCTTTCTTATGAAAATCGCGATATTTTTAAACATTTTTTTTTGTAGAAAAACAAGGGCCAGAAAGCAGCCCGAAATTTAAAAAATTTGTTTCTTACTTTTTAAGATTGAAAGTCTTATCAAAAATTAAAATTTTTTTTAAAATAAATAAATAAATTTGATAAATTTGAATAAGTTTTCCCTGCGTTTTGCAAGAGCCACGTTTGTCTATTTATTTTTTTACAGCTTGTGCTGTTTGTCCAAAATGTTCATTTTTTATTTTCAATGTTGATTTTTACGACTAAAATCAAAAAATATGCATCCTATCGAAAATCGGTTAATAACAAATTTGTAGATCTTTTCAGAGCGCGTAATTTTAATGAACAAACTCTCCAAAACCATTTCTTAACATTGTAAAAGTACACCTTTATCCAAAAGTGTGGATAATGTACAAGAAAAAGTATTTTAGCGGTTTGTAATATTTTCAAACAATCGGAAAACATCAAACCCTTTTTTTAAAGCCACCGTTAACACTCAAAAACTACCCTGTAAAAAAAGCGACATTAAACTAAGACAGAAGTACATCATCAGTGTTTGATTTTATCGGACCGTGCTGGAAAGGGTTAGTTCATTAATTTTAAGTGATGGTTCTAGAAGATTTATTTTGAGGTTTTTGGAGAGTCTCAAATAAGCCTTTAATTCAGACTTACTCACTTTTAAGATTATTGCATATTTATTTGTTTAGGGTAATTTTTTATAATTTGTGGTTCTACTAGCAAAAATTATTTCATTATTTTTTCCTAACATTCTCCGTTAAGACCCACAACATATTTTTTGTTCATCGAAATCCGCCTAGCCGTTCTGGAGAAAAACTTATTTTTCAACTTTTCTTCTAACCCCCATTTCTCCCACAAAAATTATTTCTTAGATATAATCTTTTGCGAAAATTATTCTCATATCAACTTCATCTTATTGTAAAAATCTCAACCAGATTTGAACGGGAGCAGCACGTATATGCTTATCCTGATATGTCCTTTGCAGTTTCGCTTTGGGGATATAAACTGCACACCAAAAATATTCTAGAAAATACAAAAAAAAATAAGTTTCGAAAAAAATGTGAGTTTACAGGTTTAGAATGCGGATCCTTTAATTGTAGTTCTGAATTGTCTGCAACGTTCTTATCCAACTTCAGATAAATTACATCCTTGGGATTTACTGTGTCAATTGTCAAGGAATATAAATTTGTGTATCTCAGATTTCTGTTAGTCACAATAAAACCAACCATGAGAAGATTATTAATTTGAACAGCTGAAGTTTTCATTGTGTGTGATTTAAATAACCTGTTTTAAACAAAAAAAAAAATGAAAAAAAATCTAGATCAGGGATATTAAATATTTCTTGAGGACTGGGAGCTACCAAACTTTATTAAAAACCAAGCTTTTGGGGATCCCCCCACTCCTGGAAAAATATTCTACTGCTACGATAAAGAACAGGAAACCTAAACAGTAACCTATTTTTGTGGAACCAACTGTATCTATGCCAAGGCCTACCTGTCTATTTGAATTTAGAATTGTGTTTAAAAATAAAAGGTACCTAAAAAGTCTGTGAATAAAAAGTTTTAAAAATAAGTCGAGGCCGTCAAGACTTCCTGGTATGTGTAAATACTTTTTATCCTTGAAAATCACGTTAAGTTCCAGGAATCTATTTTATCTTTTAATTAGATAAAAACGCTGCAGCAAGTTTATCTAACGAAAGATAAAATTTATCTGAAATATTAATTTCTAAATCGTCTGACTTTATTTTAATGATTTTAACCAAGAAATAAATCACATGAACTTACAGAATACATAGGATGCAGTTTGGTTACTTCATATTTTATAGTATTTGCTTTGAATTTTTAAAGTCTTTATCAGGGTCGACAGGAACTAAAGGCTTGTTCAACAAAAGTAAAGGACAGAACTTGACTAGGGTTCACTGGAAACTAAAGCTAAATAAAGTGCAGCCTACGTTTTCTCTAAGTATAGGTAAATGATTTTTTTGTCAAAATCATTTAAATTAAGTAAGATGATTTAAAAAATTGAAACCGCTAGGATTTTAAAATTAATGGAGGAAATTTTTTCGGTGAACCTTGGCGCAGCTATTTGGCATTTTACAGTATGTCAAATAAATATTTTCGCCAGATAAATTTGACCTTCTTTGTCAGATGAATGCTATCTTTTGTTAGATAAACGTGCAGCAGCTTTTTTTATAAATATAAAATTAAATTTTATATACGGCGTTTATAGTGGTATTAAAACTACGAAAAAAGAATTTCTTGCTAATATTTTTCTGGGGATGAGAATAAAGGAAATCATTGATCAATTCCGAATTATTGCAACTTTTTACAATTCTTATCCACTACTTATCCACATATATCTATTATAAATTTTCAAAATTTCGTATTTTGGGCGTGATCGTTTCAAATTTTTCGGTTTTTGCAGTTTCCAATTTTAGATTGCACAATGTAAGGCATATTTCTGATTTGATAGTATATTAGGCACTGCCTTCTGTTAAAATAAATTCCGTAAGAATAACTGGTCTCGTTTATAGTTAGTAGCAATATTACAAAATTTTCCGTTATTAAATAACTGATTAACTTAAATAAGCAGTTGACATATATTAATATAAACAAAAGCCTCAAAATATAACGTTAGATAAAAAAATCTTAAATGTTCAAGATAATTTTATAATTGAAGGGTCGAAAGTCTATAGGTGATAAGCGCCATTTTTTTCGAAAATGAGTTATTAGCATTTTCAAATACTGTAGGTAAAGGGCCACACTGCTGCGTTAAGAAAATGTAA
>JAAAKG020136255.1:0-13262 GCA_010014905.2 Druon quercuslanigerum
TGCTCACCGTTTCCTGGATAACAAGCTTTTTTCGCTTCGGAGATCTTTAAATACGGCGAATATGAATCATTGCCAGTTATTTCTTCATTGTACTTTGTTAGCTTTTCGTATTGCCTCTTTGACTGACCTAAATCCACGTACGTCACTAAGATTCTTTGCAATTTATTCTCGTTATCATCATCCTTACGAAACTGCGTCCTAGATTCGCTATCGGACTCATTTTTGATCAATGAAAGTGCTTTGGATAATTCTTCCATCTTCAATCTTCCATCTTCAAATGATAATCGTGGTCTTCCTCTTTTTAGAACATTAGTTAAACCTTTTGTTTGGATAGGTGGACAAGGAAAAGGTACCTTGAACTCTGCTTCTAAGAATTCAACATGATTTTGAACAAACAATGCTTTTTTCCTACATACACTTTTCCATTTTCTATTATACAAAGGTATAAAAGAGTCAACCAATTTTTTTCTTATAACCATTAACTGACTTTCATCCAGAGAAGACGTAGAATTAATATTATCCAAAATCAAATTCACTTTGTTACATTTTGATTGTGGATCACTATTCCAAATGATGTCACATAAGTGCTGATTTTTTATTCTGTATTCCATGTTAAAAAATACTTCGAAAGATTCACGCAGTCTATTTGTGAACGTCTTCCATGAAACAAAATAAAACAAATGCAGAAAAACAAATCAACAACGACTTGAAGTTGATCCTGCTACATTCAACTGTTCTTAGGCATAGTTGATACCAAAAACAATTTATCTGTAGCTGCAGCAACTTCAAGTCGTTCCTGATTTTTTTTGCTTCATTTCTTTTATTTTATTTCAAAAAAGATTTATTTGCAAGTCGTCTTTGCCAAGCCATTTTCAGTTCATGCTGCAAAAAAATCTAGCCTGTTAAAACAAATGGTA
The DNA here is from genome assembly GCA_010014905.2 of Druon quercuslanigerum. Taxonomy (NCBI): domain Eukaryota; kingdom Metazoa; phylum Arthropoda; class Insecta; order Hymenoptera; family Cynipidae; genus Druon; species Druon quercuslanigerum. Next base: position 918 of record JAAAKG020136255.1, read on the forward strand.
AAAGTGTGCATTTGTTCATAAATTTAAAAAAATTAATTACCAGATTCTGTCACTATTAAAAATATGTCAGCAAAGAGTATTTTGCAGGACATTTTGCATTGATTCCACACAAAAAACAGAGCTGTTCATAAAAAAATGGTCAAAATGTGCATTTGTTTATAAAAATTGTTTAAATAATTGACAATTATTATCTATTCCTAACTTATTGTAAGCGCACATCATTATCTGTAATAATTTATACGAAAGCTATGGGTTAAAATTAGCTATCACTGCAAATCACGAAGAAATGACTTTTGTGAATTAATTTGTTTATAACATTATTAACCATTTTTTTAGTTATTCTAACCCACTGAAAATTATTTTTAGTTACTTATTTAATTGATTAATGACCTTTTTTAATTAATTTGAAAGTCTTAGAAAAAATGGTATCACGGAAAAGTTTAGCAACAAAAGTTGTAACTTTGTTGTTACTTGTTATAACTAGCAGCCTTATGGTCATTTCAAGAAAAAACATCAAAATCCGTTAAGAATTGCACTGTCGGTCGATTTTTGTCCAAAAAAGGTGCTTTTTTCCCACTGTGCAAGGGAGAGAGCGTCTAGCATAAGTGAGGGGGAGGATTTCTTGAAGAGGAATAGGAAGAGCAAAGACAGTACGGTGAAAAGGGCATTAGCGAGTACTTTCAAAGAAGCGTACGGAAACGTAGGTTACCCCCCCCCCCCCCAAATGGATGGGCAATTAAAGACGTAGGGTCTCGGGGTACTGATAGGCGAGGTCAGACGGATAAGGGAATATGCAAGGAAGGCAGATGGAAAATATGAGGGAGGACCCTCATAAGAGAAAGTAAGAGGTGAGAAATAGAAGAAGGAGGTAAAAGAGTGGAGAGAAAAAGTAGAAGGGCTGGAGAGGGAGGTGGTGTCGGTAAAGAAAGAAAAAGAGGATAAAATGAAGCTTGAGAAGGTGGAGGGCAGATCGGAAATGGAAGTAGTTAACAGGGAGAAGGGTGAGAAGCAAGGTATTTGGAAAAGGGTGTAGAATATGATAGAAAAGAAAGTGGAAGAGCGTAGGTATGAGAAGGAGGAGAGAGCCAATAGGGAAAGGATAACGGCATTGGAGTTGAAAATGGAGAGAAGAGAGAAGGCAGATAGGAGGAATAATATTGTAATTAAAGGATTGAAGCTCAAGAGCGGGGACGAAAGGGAGCATGGAAGTTCTGCGACAGAGCATAGGGTGGCTTAAAGGCAAGGTATGGCAGAAAGGCAGAAAGGAGAATGAAGTGGTGGTTGTAGAATTGGAGAGCTGACAAGAAAAATTGGGGCAATGCGAAAAAACAGGATAAAGAATATGAAGGTTTACATCGATCAAGCTTTGACGACAAAGGAAAGGGATGTGCAGAGAATGCTAAATGATAGGGCTAAGAGAGAGAGGAGTAAAGGAAGTGTGGCGAAGATAGGGTGTCAGAAAATGAAAGTACATGAGAGGTGGCAGTAAAGCAGGGTGGAGGAGTGTTAAAGATGCTGTACTGAAACGTAGAAGGGTTAAGAAGAAAGATGAGAAAAGATGGTGGTGGATAGCAGTGCGGGGAAGAAGGTCATTTGGGAAAAGGGTATTATGGAGGAGGGAGGCGATATAGAAATATCAGGAGCAGTCGGAAAGGTGAGCTTTGAGAGGGAGCCGGTGGAAGAGATGTGGGAGGAAGAAGGTATTTAGAAAGAAGAAGAAAGGAATCGTGAAGATGTGGTGGGATAGGGAATGTAAAATAATGAAGAGAAAGGTGAAAAGGAAGCAAAGGCACAGTGCCCTCTCAGTCCAACACTTTTTGCAATTTCAATCGCGGATATAAAAAGTAAGCTAGCGACCAAAGTGGTAGATGGAGTTGGGGTAGGAGGAGTCAGGATATGGTGACTCGCATATGCAGATGACATAGTTCTTGTAGCAGAGAGCGAAAAGGCTTTCAAGTAGATGATGAAAAGGTTGAGAAAATACAGGAGGTGACAGAGTTTGTGTACCAGGGCTTCCTGTTTCGGAGGAATGGGGGAGTGGATGGTAATATAAAAGAGAGATAGTGAGAAGGGCAAATGTGGTGGTGAGGCAGGTGTGGGGGCTAGGAAAGAGGCTGTTCGCAACTGATTTTGTGAGGAGAATAAAATTGTTTGATTCGCTAGTGATGAGTGTCTTATTTTACAGAGTGGATGTGTAAGGGTGGAAGGTAAGTGAGGAGGTAAATGGGATACAGGAAAGGTATGTGAAGTGGAGACAGGGGTTGGCAAGAAATGCGCCGAACTATATTAACAGGCAGAGACAGGAAGAACGTGTTTAGGGATTAAAACAGGGTGTAAATATGAGGGCGTGCAAAAAAGAGGAGAAATTTTCGGAAGAAGGGGGAAGTACGCTGGTTAGGGAGAGTTAGTGGGAGAAGCAGAAAACACGTAGGGGTGGTAAGATGGAGTTGGAAAGGGAAAGATGGCAGATGGATGATGTAAGAAGGATGAACGAGGAACTCCCATTACTAGACTTTGATCCGTCTTGGGCCAAATACTCGTCGAACTCATCAACTGAGTCGAATTGTCCCAGTACATAGATTAGGTCTGTTCGGCTAGACCTCGGACGCGCTTTCAGTAATTTAACTGATCTCTGATAGAGGTAACTACGTCCATTGACTTCATGCAAAAATTCGGTATAATTTCTGAGAGTTAAGTTTAAAATGTCAAAGATCAGTCGCGGTTGAAAATTCGTACGTATCGGTTTTAATTGTTCTCTGAATCTCGGCGGGTACTGTATACGTTCGAATATGAGCCTAGCCCTACAGGCGAACTCTGCGAGAGTTTTATTTTTCTTGAGTCTCATCTCATGGACCTCGAGGAGAAGATCGGCGTTCTCTTTCTTTACATCCCACTCGTACCGTAAGGCGCGTGAGAAATCTCTCCACGTATACGATGAGCTCTTGTTTACCAGGTACCACGACCTGTACGAACCCTCCAAAACCTTTGAAAAACACGGGATCCCGCTCCGTCTTTGAAAAAGAAATTTTCCAGGAACTAACTATGCGACCGATCTTCATTGGCATATCTTTGTCAAAGTCAAAACAACTGCCACCGAGTTTAAGAATCGACGACGCGTTTTGGGTATGTCTCGAATTAATTCGAGGATGACTTTTACTTTTTCTAGAGTCATAATCACGCCCGGTTAAGAACGAACCTGTCCCCCATGTGATCGATATGTTAGAATTCGGACTTGCCAATGAAATTTGGAGAGATCATTTTGAGGAGCTTGTCCCTCACTCCCTATCATTTCACGATGTCGTTGTTTCGAGACGAAAGTCTCCTTGTCGATTATTTGCCCGCTGGCACCTGGTTCACCAATAACGATCCTGATTAACGACGGAACTGTGGAACTGTGTGGTACTATCGCGAGAGAGTCGAGGAGCTGGGTTATGGATTCGAGGCTGCGGTATTGTCTCCTCATCCAAAAAACGCCAGTTTCTGAGTTCCCTTTCCATCGAGGCCATTTCACTTCTCATAATCGACGGACTGGCAATCGGCCTCTTTCTCCAGGTGTCAATTGCACACCGATCCTCACCGAAATTGGGGATTCAAATGGCGACTACGAGGATTCCTAATATTTTCTGCGTTTAATTCATAGTCCGCAATATAATTTGGATGTTCTCTATTATAGGATGTATTTGATAAGATTTTTCTCCCTTCGGACCTCTGTCTATGCGAAATACGCGAAAGGGAGTGGTCGTGATTGACGGAGTGACTTAGCCCATATTGATTTTGGTTCCACGATAGTCCTTTAAGCGGGTTGTCAACATTTCAATTAATCGTTCTAAGACGCTGTAATTCTGGGCTAACCCGGAATTAACAGACCCAGAGCAGGTGGGGGTCGTTGTACGTAAGCCCCTTTCCATTCCTATTCCCGCCCCCATGGGAAAACAGACGTGAGGTAATTGAATAACCGGCGCGACGTCATTCGGGGCTCTTGTTTCCGTGTCTGTTTCGCTCATGTCGTGCTCAGACACCGTATCGATAGTTTGCCCCATCGACACCATCCGATTAAGGTTTGCCGACGAGCTAGCTTCCCAAGCTTTTAGGGATTGAGTATTGTTGAGCCTTCTCTTCGGAGGCGAGAAGAACATTGCTATTCAAGAAAGATCTGAATGTTGAAGCGAAATCAATTCAAATTACCTGATTTTGACAATCTGTAATAATTTATTATTAATTTAATCTACAATTATTTTAAAACTTAGTATGGGACTCACACAAGCAGATACATTCATTTTGAATTAATCCAACTGATCAGAAAGATTTCTTGAATCAATGTAAAATCGCTATATTTACTTTCAAAATAGACAGAGCGGGGTATAAAGCCATTCTTATTTGTTCTGCGCCAGTGGTTCATAATAAAATCTGAATTTTATTCGATTAAATTAAAAAAGGTTTTCAGTATCTGAACAAATGTTCAGAAAAATTTTAATTTCAATTATTTCGCTAATAATCAGGGCGAGACCTAACGTCGATGAAAATCTCAAAAGTTTAATTCTATTAAAACGATCGACAAGTCAGGGTAATTTATCCAATAATAAAGAATGTAATTGTTTAAGGATGACTTTTTAAAAATTATCTCAATAAAACTTACTTCTCATTCAATAACCAATTCTACGAACAAACCTCAGGAGCAGCAATGGGATCCCTAATCTCACCTGTAATAGCCAAACATCTTTATGGAATATCTAGAATCTAAAATCTTTAAACAATTCAAGCTTAAACCGAAATTTTGGTTCCGTTACGTTGATGACACTATTGTCATCTAGCGACATGCACTTCTTGGACTATTAGTTTGCGAAAGATCTGATAGCACATTAGGATATGAAGTTTAAAGAAAAGCGAATCATACAAACCGATACACACATGCCTCCTCCCACAACCACCCATCTCAAAAACAATCGTTCATCAAATACCTTGTATACAGATCTGTCTCCATCAGAGACCAATTTAACTTGCAAAAGGGATTTCAAAACGTTAAAAACACCTAACACAGAACAATTAAACACAAAAAATTCATAAAGATATAGGAAAATAAACTCAAAAAAAGTCAACACAACCAACGAAAGAGAGAGAAAAACGACCACCATCCTACCATACATCTAAGGTGTGATAGAACAAATAGGAAGAATTCAACATCCAAACCATATTTAAACTATTGGCGAAAGTGAGACAACTACTAAATAAACCCAAAGACAAAAATGCACCGCCCAGTGATGCAGGAAAATATAAAATCCCTTGTTCTTGTTACAAAGTGTATATTATAGAAACCGGGAGAGCGGTGAGCAGACGTATTGGCCAAAAAAAGGTCCACCGCGGGTAGAGTGGCGCTGCGAGATCAAAACAAACATGGCTGCTCGGGGGGGACAGAACTAACATTGAGATATACGGATAGTTTTGTTAGTTAGTGTTTTATAATTTATTACCATGTTGTTGCTACCTTTACAAAAGTTGTGCGACTACATGAGTGCATCCCCATCCACGAGAAATATGATTCAAGGTGAAAGAATCATTAATTCGGGTTTTATAATCATCTGCGGTACCACCTTCAAGTCGACTGTCCGGATTGACTTGTTTTCTCTTTGTTTACGTACAAGTGGTTTAACTTCAGAGCAGCACACAATTAAGGGACAACTAATTGTTAATTGTAACAATAATAATGGCAGTGAAATGGAAAATTTAGTGACTGTTGAGGTTATGAACTGCAGTTGTAAAGCAGGTTCAAGCCACACTTGCAAGCACATAGTGCGGTTGTCCACTACTGCAGTTTCACCAACTGGGGTTTGAATAGTAACTAAGCTAACACCAAACTTGGGCACTATTTTGCTTCTCGAATTGTTTATTTTTCGGTGTCTAGGCGAAAATTCCATCGTTTTACCTTTATATTTCACTCCAAATTATTTTAAAATTTATTTGTTGGAATGAAATCAAACATAAATAAGTAAATTTGATCAATCAACTTGCATAATGCGTGGTGTAAACAATACTCATGCAGAAGACTGTACCCCCCGAGCAGCCATCTTGAATAGTACGTTTGGGAGCCACTAGGTCTCGCATTGCAAGTTTAAATTGCCAATAGATGAACATGAGAGTAAATTCAGACTAAAAAATTGCATGCAATCAGCACTAGCTGAGCATTATATCGAAACAGGAGATCAAAGTTTATTTGACAAAACAACAGTCATCGCAAAAACACAATATCTGTCCAAGGAAACATAGAGAAGCAATCAAAATCTTAAAACATCCTAATAACATCAATAGGGACAATGGATATAATACCAATACAATTTGGCTTTTCGTAATCCCGGATTAAAAAGAAAATTTGATCGGCCAATCAGGCTCGACCACGGTGGACCACTCTGGCCAATCACACGCATCGTAAAGTGTATACATAAGAACAACATAACTTGATACTTCAGTTTCAGCTTAGCCTGAGAGAAGTGAACAGTAATTTTCATGAAACGTCTGCAAAATTAATGGTTTTGTACAGCAAATATAAATGTTTTAAAAACGGACATTTAAAAAAAAGGAAAAAAACATAGAGTTATTACCGAGACGAAAGCAGAGGTATCTTTAGTTTTTGGATAGTAGTTTTAGTTTGATTTATAATGAAGGCACAAAAATGAAATGTATATGATCCATTGAATATCATAAGGGAACGTTCAAGGCACGTTAAGTTACATTTAGTCACTTTCAGCTTTTTCCATAATTGTTAAATAAATTCCTGAAAATTATAAATGATATAACAGTTTCAGAAATTACATTTAAAAAAAGCAAAAAACCTGGAGTTATTGCCGAGATAAAATCAGGGGGGTCTTTAGTTTTTCGATAGAACATTTTCTTTTATTTATAATAAAGGCACGAAAATGAAATGTATATGCTCTAGGGGTTATCCTAAAGGAGTAAGCTCGGAGAGGGTAAAAACAATTTTTAAACTAACTCTTTTCCATTATTTAATTTTTTTGCATTTATGATACTTCAAGATACGTTATGTTTATTTAGGAATTCCTTTATTCTAGGATTACTACTGACAATGCCACCAACTTTATAAAGGCCTTCGTCCATTTTGGATTACAGGATGATGCCAACACGCCGTCAAACATGGAAGTGCCTCTGGACAAATTTGAGGATTCCGACTTGAGTGCTTTATTAGCTGAATCCGTGGATGAGCAGGATTTGGAGTTTGAGTCTCTGACGGAAATTCTGGATGAGAATGTCATGAACCTGCCAAAGCACATGAGATGTGGTGCTCATACTTTTAATCTAGTGGCTAGCAAGGATTCAGAAAAAGCAATTCTTTATGCGATCTTCAAAAACGCTTACAGGAGTGCCCTTGGAAAAGCACGATCCCTCTGGAACTTACAGAGTCGTAGCACTGTTGCTGCAGACATCTTCAAGGAGATAGGCAGGAGGTTTGTTTTACCCTGCGTAACAAGGTGAAACTCCGAATTTGACTCTGTGGAAGATCTGCTCTCACTAGAGTCATGACCAAGCTAAAGCACCCAAACTTCACTGACCAGGATATTATTCTATTAAAGGAGTATGCTAAGGTAGTGTAGGCCGGGACACGTCATATTGGCTTTATTTAAAATAGTCTATGAATTTCAAATTAATAATCGTAATTTACTACTCTCCTCGAAAATATCCAGGAAGAGGATCAACCTTACCTCGAGACTCTACTGCCAACAATTGCAGTGACAATCATCAAACTGAAAGAATTTAAGTCCAAAGACTTGCGATACTGCAGTGTTTGTTTGATGCACTTCTGGAAGGAATAGCAAAAAGATTTGGACTCCTCATGGAAGACGAGGAATGCCAAACGGCTGCTGCTTTCCATCCAAAGTTTCGTCTCTTTTGGTTGGGAAAATATGACAACGCGATGGTCATCAAGGTACAGAAACTTATGGAGGACAAGTCCAAGAGGCATAGAGGAGAGAGTCCAACAAATTGAGCAACGTAAGCGGAGGCAGCAAAGATGGAGAAGTGGAAGAAAATGACTTCTATCATTCCGTTACTCAATCGAAAGAAATCAGCAACAATCACAAGTCACTAGAAATAAAAGCTCAGAACCTGATCAAGACTTGGCTGAACACGAGTTCCAAAGACTCTCTGGCAGATGCTGTCTTCTTAGGTGAGCAAGTTATGGTGGACTTTTTCATTAAATATAACACCACAATCCCATCTAGTGCTGGAGTGGAGCGGATGTTCTCCATGGGAAAAGACATCTTGACGGCGAAGAGATCATGCCTGTCAGATGAAAATTTCGACATGCATTCATGAAGGGCACTTTGCATCACATGAAAAATTGTCAAGAATATTGAACATAGTCAATTTTTACCTTGCTATTTTTATAAAGATTGGATATTGTGTTCAATTCAATTGTTTTATTATCACCTTTTTTCCATTTGTTTTAATTTCGAAAAATCTTTGTAAATCTCAAATTATACATTCTAGTGTTCCCATGTCTTTCAAAGAGAAACAAAAAAATATATTTGATAGTCTTGTTACATTTTTGGATGGATTTAGGGGAGAGGGAAAATTGTTTTTGTTCGTATAATAAATTAACTTTAACCATTAACGGATTAATTGTAACTTCCGTTAACTTTTCGACAGATTAACGGGTTAACGATTAACTGAGTTAACTTTTCAATTAACTGTGCCCAGCTCTGATGATCACCAATCAGCACACACACACACAAGTCAGGATTCGCGAGGTGATCCCATCCGCAGGATGAAAATAGGACGAAGAATGGCGTGAGTGACCTGTCGTGCTCTATTCCATCGACGGTCCAAACCAGAGAGGAAGGAAAACCAGCGAGAGGTAGAAAGAGACACGTTGTTGGAGAAGATCGGTTGTCTCTTTCTGGCCTATGGACTCTGCATATAGTTCACCATGTTGAATTGTGGAACCACTCAAATAGCCAAGGGAAAGGGAACCAGAAACTGAGTAGCCACCTCTCACAAAACTATATACCGGAATCCTCGAAAACAGCAGAGGGCCTTACAGTCTAGTGTTTAGTTCCCGAACACACTGCTTCTGTAACTGTTATTTTCTTATTATATATTGTGTAAAAATTATTCTGATTGTATCGAGATGAGACTAATCAATAAGTTTTGGCATATGTGCCACAAGTTTAATTTCAGGACTAGAGTAGGGTTTAAAACTTTAATGTCCTTTGTATATTCTGATTTTTTTATTTCTTTGCGATTTCAGGCCTTACGCCAAGGTAGCCACTTGGGGCTACCGTTAGAATTTGGAGCTTTTCTTTTCTTTTAGCTTAGCTAGGCAAGCGGCTACCCCCCCCCCCAGGACTAAGTTGAGGTAGGCCAATTTTTATCATTTCGATTAAAAATTAATTTCAGTACTTAGATTTTCACCGGGTAGAAAATCTACTTACATAGCATATATCAATAAAAATCCAAAAACCTACAAAGAAGCTGTGTTAGGCAAAGAAAAATTAAATTGTAATATCTGCAGTTCCAGCAGTATTCTCTATTATTAATAAACATAATTTACATGCCTGTCAATTGGACGTAAAGTCAGCATTCTCAAATGGAATATTAGAAGAAGAAATTTACATGGAAATACCGGAAAAATTGGAAGTGGATATACACATAAAAAGAACAAAAGTGTAAAAAAGTAAAAAAGATTGGCTTGGAAAATGATTTACATGAACCGTGCCTTTTCACTTGGAGAAAACAAGATAAAATGGCAGTATCCAAGTAATTTGCTAGGAATCACTATTGAAAGGAATAAGAAGAAAAATCTATAGTAATGTACCAATCTATGTACACAGAAAGCATTAAATTATTTAGCAAGAAAACAAACAGAACCTACTGAAGAAGATTGGATGGGAGTGAAACGAATACTTAGGTATCTCAGAGGAACGACAAACTTTGGTTTAACATTTAAAGCAGAAAACCACAGTTTTTTTGAAGGATCAGTATCTGCGGGAGGATACGTTATCAAATCATTCGGAGACTTAGTAGCTTGGAGGAGCTGGAAACAATCTTACGTCAGTCTTTTAACTTATCAGACTAAATATTTCGTTATGAGCGACGCCTGTCAGGAACTTATATTATTAGATCAATCTGTTCGATATGTCATTGGTAAAACGCTATTTCCAGTTATAATATGATGCGATAAAAAGTCTGCTAAAGACTGCAGAGAAGGACGGGAGCCATAAGTTCAAAACCTTTGATAACAGCTTAGACGATATCGTCACAAGCTTATTAGATAGAGGAAACAGGAAGCCGAACACATATGGCAGACCCGCATGGAGACTACATCAAACAATGTGTAAATGAAGGGAAAGTCAAAGTCAAATGGTTATCAACCTATGCCACTGGAAACTCATAAATATCTTAGGGATAAAACTATGGGTTTAGGCTTTCCTGTATAATAACAATAACTATATTATATAAAAATATTCTATACTATAAAATAACTACCTAGTCAACACGTGACGCGTGTGCTCTTGATTATCCATTGCTTAAAACTATTTAGATTTCAACGGAATAGTAGACAGAGTTGTGACGATGTGCGAAACCCTGTCCTTTACCGAAGAGATACTTAATTGCTCCTAGATCGATATTTTCTTTTAAGATTTAAAATTTTTTTGAAGTTGACCTAACCTCAAAGATGTAAGAGTGTTCTCTGTTTCTACGGTCGTGTTCTCGCTAGCATGGCACCTGGCGGGCAAAAAGTGATGAAGACTCTACATAATGAAGGCACCCATCGCGGATGCAGCTTCAAAGTGGTAGACGCGGTTTTTTGTCCCAAATGCAGAACCCCCTACCATCCTTCATGTACAGCGAGTATCAAACTGCACGATAAGAAAGCATATTCTAGATGTTGTGCCCCGCGTCAACGGTTACCTATCCCAATGGACCAAACAAATTTCGTCACCATTCAGGACTTAGAGCGAGTTATCAATAACGCATTTACCGGCTTCCAGCCCCAGATATAGAAGGTCTCAACATCCGTATCTAAATTCTCGTCAAAAATCAGCAGTCTGTCCTCAAATATTGACGATGTTTTTGTCAGAGTTGAAACCAGAGAGAAAGTAGTGGAAGACCTGACAAAGAAAGTTGAGACTGTAGCAGGTAGGATTGATAATCTTGAATCTCAAAACTCGAGCTCCCAATTAGTAGATGAGAAAGCGGTTGTTTTTAAATGCATGCCAGAAACAGTTCAGAGGATTGCAAAAAAAAAAGGAATTTGATTCTATTTGATCTCCCTGAGGATGCAAGCCCCAGTTCTAGCGACACTGCTCCTATAGTTTCTCCCTTCTCTGTTATTAAAGGCATGTTTTCGGGCGTTGTCCCAGCTAACGTGGAAATTATGAAAACATTCAGAGTTGCAGTATTTTCGCAGCAGCAAATAAAGCCTTGACCTGTCAAAATAGTGTGCGAATCGGAAAAGTCAGCACATGCGTTACTCCGTGCATTCCTGGAGCACAAAAAATCCGCGAATGATACGAAACTGAAAGAAAATTGGCTTGCTTTCGACAAAACAAAAATTCATCTGCAAGAAATTTACAAAATAAAAACCACGTTGGAAACCCGCTGCCTGGTTAGGGAGGACAATCCCAAGCTGACATTTCACCAAGGGATCCATCGGTCTCGATACAGCCTGTGAGAAAATCATAGCAGAGGAAATTTCGCAAAGTAGTGTGAATAACTCCTCGCTAATTGGAGGCAGTATATAGACGCAGAAGATATTAAACAAAAATTGATGAACCTCGATGCGAACAAGGGCACCCTTAGGACACTGTACTTCTCTCTTGTTAGACCTCATTTAGAATACGCATCCATGATCTGGTCACCTCAGCACATGCTAGGAAGAATCAGACTCGAATGTGTACAGAACCGCTTCCTGTGCTTTGCGGCCAGGCAGCTAGGCATGCCTATTAGGGCGGAGTGAAAATGACCAAATTAGTCGAATCGTTTGAGCTGGGGAAAAAAAATTGGTGGGTTGACATCCGAAAAAAGAAAAAAAAATTTCTTTTGAAATCGGTTAATATCTTCTGCTCCCTTTTTTGATTTGAAAATTCAAATTTTTGAAATTTTTTGAAAATTTCCCTATTGCTTCGAAAATTATGGCGATTTTTTTCTATGTACAGTTTCTACTACTGAATAATAACAAAAAATTACAAATCCAAAAAAAAATTTTGCCTAATTTAGAATTTTTTGAAAATGGCCAAAAAACATCTTTTTTGGATTGAGTCCTATGCACACATTTTGAAAAAAGTTGAATATGTCGAACCTAAAATTTCTTCAGTTTGAATTATAGAAATATGC
>JAAAKG020136256.1:0-13262 GCA_010014905.2 Druon quercuslanigerum
ATAAATTTCATTTCAATCTAGCGTTTTCAAAGTGAAATTATTTTTAGCTTTTCTATTCCTTCTTTCACATTCTTCCAATTTTTAATTTTTTTAATACGCTTTCGTTAAATTTTACTAAGTCGATTGAGGGGAATAGGGTTTGCACTTTTTCTTTTCCCGTTGGGGGACTTTTAGACGAAGGAAAAATCGCGTATTCATGGGAATACAAATTCTTAATTATTTTGAATGCAACACTTGTTACCGGGTAACAATTTTGAATTCTTAAATATGTTTTATCTAAATTCTTGAAAATTTCTAGTTTTAAATATGTAAAATATTCAATTTTGAATATTTCAAATAATTTGTTTTGCATATGCCGAATCTTAAGTCTATGAATTTTAAAGGCTTGAAAATTTTAATTGTATTGTATTAAACTGTTCAGAAGGATTTATGTAATTAAAAAGTTTCACAATATAACTATATGTAAATCATAGCAACAACTGGTTTTCCTTCTTCAAGCACAGATGTTTTTTGATATTATCTCCGTCCTGAAACATTGTGATTAATGGCCACATATTTCTATACTTTTGTTCAAATTTTTAATTCTATTTAAAAAAAAAATGTTTTTTGTCTTTGTATCCAGTTGTCTATCTCATAATTTCATGTAACAGTATGGAAGTTTTTCGACATTTTAGCGTATCAAAGAAAAAGAGTTTAATTTTAAAATTTTTAAACTTTTTGAAACTTTTGAGTTTGAAATTCTAATATTAAAAATTTAATAAGTTTAAAATTAAGCAGTTTAGAAGCCTGCATTTTTAAATGCTATTTTTTAAGTCTGCAGTTTTACTTATTCAAGTCAAATCGGAAAAAGATTAAAAATGTACATTTTTCATAATTTTGAATGCTTTAAATTAAATAAGAGTCTAGAAGTCTTGTAATTTTTACATATACTTCTGAATGTTTGAACTCAGAATCTTTGATTTAAATGTTTTAATTATATTATAAAAAGGTTTAGTTTTGAAAACTTAAACTATGAGTTTTATTGATTGGTGTAAATTTTTTAAAACCAGGAAATGATTCCTAATTTTTTCTTCGATTTAGTTTAGTGGATACGTTGCGAATTATAAAAAAAGTTGGTGTTACGTCAATCATTTGTGTTGGAACTGAAGTGATACTCAAGTCTAAGGATTACCGAAAATAACATAACCGACATTGATGTATATTTACTCTTGAATTTAGAAACAATTTTGTCCATCATTTTGAGTACTTATATTTCAATAAACTAAAAATTTAGAAAGGTGAATAATACAGTTTTTTTTATTATAAAATAAATTTATATGATAAAATTGGTGAAGAATTCAAAATTGAGACCTCTTTCTGATCAAAAAATCTTTCATATCTAATATTATTTTTATTTCTTGATCTTTATTCAATCAATAATAACCTGCCATTTATTTAAATAATAAAATAATACTTCAATCACTTTTTTAAAGTTTCACGTTTTTAAAATATTCGTTTACTTTTTTTTTAATCTTAAACGATTTTAAAACTTATAAACATTTATAAAATTTTCACCACAATAAACCACCCAGGAGCGTATATTAAAAAATAACAATTTTGCTTCTTTCTATAATACAAAATCAACTTTTTTATTTTTATCGTGTATATCATTTTATATTTTCAACGTATAATACTATTAACACATTTTTATAGTAGCATCACTTTCATCTGGTGAGAATTATTTTAAAATGTTTATTTACACTCTTCCGTAATATATACTGTTTAAAATTTAAATGATACCAAAAGAGTAAATAACTGGCTTTAAATAATTCTCGTCAGACGAAAGTGCACAATCACATGCCAAATTCAAAGTGCCCGATTGGAAATGTAAAATGCTCCATCGTTGTCAATCGTGTTAGCACAAGAAATACGATTCGGAACGATTGAGATATTAGTTCCATCGTTTCTTATTGATCTAAATTGATTATTTCTATAAGATAAACATAAATCAACATTAAAATATAGATGTTCATAGATGTAAGATAAAATGAGATAGAGAAGAGATTAAAAATGATTAAGACGGGAATTTAGATTAACCGAAGGATGGAAAAATATTGACGTTAATAGATGAAGGATAGGATGAGATAGAGACGAGAAGATTGAAAAAGATAGACGTGAATTAAGATTAGCAAAGGGATAGAAAAAGGTTGCCGTATTATAGGACGGGATTAAGAAGAGGAGACTGAAGAAGATTGACATGGCTACATAAAGGACAGGATGAGATACATTTCTAGATAGAGATATATTGGGATACATTTTCTCCATCTTTTTATATTCTTAAGCTTCAACATCATTTAAAAGGATAGGATTTCTATCTATTGACTTTCAGCTATACCCTGCATTTAACTTTTTTTTAAACCGGTTCCAATGTTTTTTTAAAGATTGATAAAAGGTATCCTTGAGTAAGGCTTTTTATTGGGAAATGAGTTTTTTTTTAGAAATGAATTTAACTTTTCTTTTCTATGTGGTTTTTGGTTTTTAAAACAGTAAACGAAGGTAATTGAAATTTATACAATGCCAAAACTAGTTATAGATTAAATTAAGGTCAAAATAGTAGACTTCTTATGTAGAGAAACAAATAAAATTGTTCTGATGACGATTTATTTAAAAGCCATATTGCTTCACATATTCCTACAATGTACATATTCTTTCTGATCGGCATAATTTGTTAAGGTAGATTTCAATCTTTAATAATAGGTACACATTCCATACGTAGATGCTTGATGGAAATTTAACGTATTCATTAATAATCGCTGACATTTTAAATGTCGCAGATTTTCGAGCACAAGAGATATCCACTAAACACGAAATAATTTTAAATCGTGCATTAAATCTAAAGTGGAATCTCGTCAATTCTACAACATGACTTCTACAAAAATTTAAATGCAGATTTACTTCGAATAAATTTATCATATGTAAAAGTCCGTCATAACATAACAGATTTCAAGATATTTGCATTTAAACTTGTCATGGTGAACAATAATGCCATTTTCTGATGAGCGTAATAATATAAACATTGAACGTTATAAATCCAAAATATGACTAAACCATTTTTTAATTATAGGCAAACACAAAATATAAAAAGTTATGAAAAAATTTTCTAATACTCGATTGACAAAACCAAAACTTTTCGGATTTTTTTTTCAGTATCCAGACTATCGGATGAAAAATGTAAGTCTTAATTAAAACTTTAATTAGAGAACATAATTTCATTTTAAAACGTCTTCACCTCTTAAAATAATTGCTATAATCTATGATTATAAGCGATTTAAAAATAACTTATTATATCACACCTACTTTATACAAAAAGCAATCAAAATTAAACTGATAGTAATATTAAACATAGGCATATCTCGTACAAAAACGTTATTGAAATGTCAACAATGGAGAAAGGAAAACAAGAGTAAGGAGCATAATGTTGACTATATAAACAATTATCACGAAATTTTTAATTGTAAGTATACCTACTGGTATTCTACAGTGTGTTTTTACAAAAAAAGAGGTATTAAAACAGAAACAATGATAGATGAAGCCTGCGCACTGCGTTCTCTCGTAAGAAGAGGGCATGAACATGTTTTATGTCACTATAACGTCTTATCTTTCTTCGGACTCTTTAACTTTTCCGTTGGCGGTTTTTCTGTCCCTTTATATGCTACTGTCTCTCTTTTCTTTTCTTTTTCATCCATCTCATCATCTTCACAGTCTTCACTATTGTACGATTTCCTTGACTCCTCTTTTTCACCTGCGCTTGAATCTTGTTCTAAATCCTCGACAATATCTTGTTCTTGTTCCAAAAAGTCCGTGGGTACAAATTCCATCTGGTCCTGATCTTCTCCATCCGTCAAGTCTGGAGGGCCATCCATATTACCAAAATTCAAGTCCTGATCTTCAGAGTCTCGCAAACTACCACCTGGATCCTCTTCTTCATGAAGACTCATGAGATTGTTATCTGAGAATAGTTCGGTGGGACTTACGGGTATGTCAAGGGGTTCAAGCTTCACTGTTGCATTCGGAGAGGCTGGAGAGGTAGGTCGTTGCAGGCGAATTTTCGTAAATGGTCTTGATTCGGTTGCTTCAGCAGTGCGTCGTTTCTGACCGCGTTTTGGACTAGAAGGTGCTGTTGCTGAGCCAGAAGAGGTAGATGGCTTATTTTCTTTGGTTTCGGATACTACTCGCGTGGGGACTGGTTGAGCTGCTGGTTTCGCTTGGGGTATCAGTAGAGGGGGCCTTGAATTCTAAAAGAGCAAAATACACCAATATAATAGATAAATACATATGCATGAAAAGTTTCAGGTCGATTAGATATGTGGACGTGTGTCAAAATAGGAAAACAGCTGTGTACCTGTGAGGGACCTGCCAATCCTTTAACTTGAAGGGCCTCTGCAGCATTTAGCAGCTGGGGTAGTTTTTCATGTGCGACGTTCACCTCTCCTCGGTACATGAACTTGACTAGTGCCTCAACTTCCCAGAATTTGAGATCCTTCATTAAAATAATGGGATGCTGGCAAGGATTCTCGCGAAGAAGTTCTGCCAAGTAATCGCTACAAGAAGAAAGAATCATCTTGTGGCACTTCAAGGAGCGACCCTCGCATGCCAAAGTCACGTCGACGAAGTGCTCTGCATCCAAAAGTGAGGGGAAACTGTTCTGCATGTTGCTGTGATAACTATTCCACCTCAGACAAACCTGAACAATTTGTAACGAATAAAGAATAAATAACAAGCTTTGTTGACAGAAAAAAGGGAACAGTAAATTTTAAAGAATAAAATTACTTCAGTAGCTGGTTGAGAAAGTGTAGCTTGCGGAACTCCTGCTGCACTTTGTCGAGGTGGCATTTTGATAGTAGTTGGTGCAACTTGTTTGACTTTCAGTGGTATCGTTTTCAAAACTAACGTCTTTGGTTGTTGTTGGCCTTGCTGATTTAAAGACCCTGATGCTGGTGCGATATTTCTGATCTGTTTAACAAACGACTGTGCAGGGATTCTCGCTCTCTGAACGGTTGAAGTCTTATCTCGTGGTGGTAACTGCGCAACTGAAATTAAATTCCACATTGCTTACAAAAAGGGATTTTATCCGGAAAGTGAAACGCATTCAGTTTAGACCATGTTTACAGTATTTTTTTAGTTTTTACATATTTATCTGGAAGAGATCAAATATTCATTCAATTTGGGGCACATTCGAGGATTACATATAATTTTTGCAATCGGTATATGCCATTTGAATAATGTTGCCATAACCTGCAATCGGAGACTTTAAATTAACAGTTTAAAGTCTCTAACATTCGCATTGAAAAGTATTAATTTCAAATAAGTCATTTTATAGAATTTCAAAACAATTTATTTCAATCTCACATAATTTCTTGTGTTACCAGCATAAGTTATCCTATACTAAAAATTGCAAAAATTTATGGTGAAAAAATAAATTCAGTTAAATTTTCATTTGAAAGTCTGTCAAACGAAATTTCGTGCATGCAACCCGAACAGATAAAAATTTAAAGTTCGAACTTATGGACCACATGGACAAATTAATTTATATTTTCTAGGGCAAACAGTAGACGAGCAGGCTCCGTTCTGGACATAGTTTGAAACATAAATTTAACTCCCCGATGAATTTGCATAAAATTTACCGTGATATCGTCTTCCAATCAGTCTGCCACCATGATGGACCCTGAGATGACGATGTAAATTAGTGGTACCACATTGTCGAGGATTGGCACCGCCTCTGACTACAACAGCCCCACAAATTCGACACTGTGCCCTTAGAGGGTCATTTATACAAAGGTCAAAATGTGCCCAAACGGCACTTGGATTCGCCATGGCTCGAAGACTTCGCGAATGAGAGCGAACTCGATGACCCAAATAACCCGGAGATGATGGTGGCATACTCTCTTCCAGTAGGATATCATCGTCTTCTTCTGGCTCCTGTTTCATTGCTAACTTCTCCACCTTTTCTAGCGGTCTCTTTTTGGAAGATATCGTTCCAAATTTAACGACACCGAAGTTTTTCTACATAATAAAATTGGTCGAAATGTGTTTTAGACATCTTTATCAAAGAAAACCCAGAATTTTTCTTTCTTCTTTTGAAGACAAATTTATTTTTATAAGGCTTTAGGGGTTGAAAGTTAAGAGTTTTATAAATAATTGTAAAGGGCTAAACTTGTTTTTTTTACAAATCTTTACAGAATTGCTCTCTTGATTTTTACAAATATTATCTAATGGTTTCAGACATATTAGCAATTTTATAGTTCAATACGTGATAAGCTATTTTTCTCTAATGAATAGATCAATTCTAGTTGCAAATTTCTGCTGCCAATATTTACCCACATCTACAGCACACGAAGGTTGGTGCCCATGCTAAATTTAGATTTTTTTAAACCAAAACCAATATCGATAGCAGGGATTTCCAGGATTTGAAATTCTATCAGTCATTTGCTTCTTTCTATCAAAAATTGTATTATCAGATATGGGTTTAATAGAAAGAAAATGGATTGAACCACAGTTTTTTTCTTAAATTAATAAACAAACATAATATCAAATAATTTATAATTGAAAGAAAGAAAAGGTTTATGCTTAGCAGGAATGAAGGGTGATATAGTTTGAGTGGCAGGGCAAAAACATAAGCACTTCATGAAGTTCCATATACTTTCATCCTGTATGAAGCAACGTGAAAATAAAATTTTTATTTACAACAGCAAAATAATAATCAAGGTTTTCTTTTTATTCTGCAGTATTTTGCGAAAATGGTTACAAAATAACAATTTAAAAAGCTCTCAATGAGAATTTTCTAGTTAAACAAAATTTTTAAACCCAAACTCGACACGTCGGGTTTTTTCAGACAAGAATAGGTCGGGTTCGCATTCAGTCCGAAAGCCGATAACATCTAATATTTTTTGTTCTGTCACAGTTACTTCACTTTCAAAATACCCTGAATTTTCTCTCACCAGTTTTTCATTTTCCCTCATAAAATTATTTACGAATCAGAAGTAGAATCGTTTACTAATTTACACGGGTATTTTTAATCCAATTTATTTAAATTTTCTGACTTTTGAAAGCATTTGTTCAAAATCCCTGAATTTTCTTGGTCATCAAAATTCGCTGAGTTTTCCATGATTTCCCCTTACACGCGGCCGCAATGTATTGATAAGAAACTTAAAAATTTATAAATGTGAAAAACTGTAAACATGAAAAGGTAAAGTGGTTTTCATTATTTTTAAAGAAATTCATAAAAAATGCAAACATGTGCTTTCTTAACCAATGAACCTATATTTCATTATTGAACATCAGACCAATTATCTTGTTTACTATGTTACTGCTTGCACTGTCTGAGGCAAGTCTGGATGCCACGTGCTCTTTATCTAGGTTAACGATTCTCTAACTTTTCAATTAATTTAGTACCAATTAACGTAATATTGTTTACAAAATTTTATATTGACTTTCCACAAATATTACTTCATCATTCATCAATTAACCAGTAAGTAAATTATTGTCAATGAAGAAGGAAATATTTAATCGAAGGCTATAACTTATATATATATATATATATATAAGAAATACGAAATCAATGAAGACGAATTATAACTAATAATATATAATAAAAATAAAAAAAAAAAATAAAAAAAATAAAGTTAGAATTTTCTAAATTATTAATAAAAGGATTTGTCTGAATACATTTTAAATTAATATTTAGGGAAAACTAGATCATTTTATTGGAGAATGTAATCAATTTGAAACTCTTTAGGTTATTAGTCATTCAATTCCGATTGTTCGTTCCATTCGTTCCAAAATATTTCAGTTCCTATTATTATCAGCGGCCATTCAGACCAATTCAGACGATTCAGACCGACGTTGCCGGTCTCCCCGGTCTCTGTGCGACGCGATTCTATAAAAAGCAACTTATAATCTCCGCGAACCGATAATATGTACACACATCTTCCTTTTGAAACGTGGTAGAATACTCAATACTCAGCATGGGTGATATTCGATTTTCTGATACTCTTGAGTTTTTTGAAAAACATCTAATTTTTATCATTTTTGTATCGCAGTTTAAAAATAAAATTGGAAAACTTGTTCACTGAAAGTGAGCCAAATAACAACACTATTTTTGAATACGCATTTGCCGGCCATTAATTTTTTTTTAATTTAAAGTTAGATTTTCTCTTCCAAAGTTTTTTTTATCGTGAAGTGGATCAATTTTCTAACGATACATCTTTAAAAATTATCAAAATAAGAAAACCCCAACCAACACGTGTTCTCTTTTCCTAATGTGATAGTTACATAACAATAATATATAAAATTTTCATTGTAACCTTTTCATTAAATATTAAGAATTATATTATTAATGGTGTTGTGTAAAATTCAATATAACATGCCATATATTACGTTACATTGAATGTACATAACTAAAAAGTGACATCAATTCGTCCCACAGTGATAAAAAATTGCAATTACACTTTCAATTTAAAAAAAATTTGCGAACAAAAATTTAAACATTAAAACTTAGAATTTCAGTTACTCTGTGTTGTTGTAAATTAGTTATATAACTGCGTTATGGGTTGTTATAAGTATAACTGAAAAGTAGAATGTTATCTTTAGTTTCTTAACTTAGCTAGATTATAATTATGCAACAATTGTACATAACAGAAAACTGAAATAAGAAAAGAATCATCATGAGATAACAATACCTGCTTTTTACATAACAGTTGCATAATTTTTAATTTGTTTAATTTAATTGCAGGAATTATTCAATTTCTTTATATAAGAGAATGTTAAATTTATTTTTAATTGCTCACTTCAATGTCATGTTTTTAATTTGATATAAGATGCATGAAAATATCGTTGCAGTGGAATCAGTACACAAATGAAAACCTTGTTTAACATAAACTGTTTAAATTATTTTAGTATAATTTAAACCAAAAATTCAAATTAAAAGCAGAAAAACAAAAGTAAAACACGAAGATTAAAGGGCAACTCGCCCTTTAAGCTTTAATCTTTCCTTACTTCTTCCTTCTTTGGGGTAGTTCCGCTCTCTGCACGTTTTATCCCCTCTCTTTCTCTCTCTCTCTCGAGCTTTCTCCCTTTCCCTTGTTTCGTGCTTTTGCCGGTTATAATAGAATGGCAACCGAGAACCCGAGGCTATGACGACGCTGACGACAAGACGTTTTCACTTCAATGTTTGACGCACTCCATTTTATTTATAAATATATTTTCATTTTTTCAACGAGCTTCTATAAAGAACTGAAAGTACAAAATAAACAAGCAGTTGCCTTGTTTTTTTCCGATCGATATCTATTTTCGTCAATCGCGCATGTGATTCTGCACGCTCTTATCGAGCGACCGGCCATCGGTCGTACGTACTAATGTAAGACCGAGAATTTATTTATTTTTTCATGAAAGAAGTGATCATGAATCGAGTTAGCTCAACTAAAAGAAATAACGTGCGCGAAAATAGTTAATGGAATATTTATAGCACGGTTTTTAAAAGAAAGAATGACGGAGAACGCTATTGAAAATAGACTTGCGCCTCGCGAGGGAACACGAGGGAACGATTTTCTCTCTAGCCGAACCCGGGAATGACTAAAATCGAAATCGGTGGCCCTTCGGGAAGCGTCGAGACGCGCATGTGCGACGGCGCCGCCGGTCGTCGACGCATTAAATCCGTACTATCATCATGTTTGCGCCCGGGTCCTTCTACTATCCGATCGGTTAACATCGGCCCACCCCGCGAATTCTCATCGATCGAGCACGACGCTATAAACGACCGCGACCGGCTACATGTCAATGTGTGGTGCGCTTTCATATCATATCGGTGATGCCGAGACTTTCGGCGGCCCACGTCCGATACTCTTGCTCTTCGCGATGACGCGCAATGATCGAGTCAGAGCCAGCAAGAGCCAGTAGCAGCCACCGACCCGGCAATAGGGTCGGGAGGTGAACAGGATCAGTTTCGCTGATAACTGCTATGATTAGGTGCCGTTTATTATTATTCCCTCTCAAAGGGGTTCATCCTACGGCCGCTCCCTTGAATTTTCTTTTATTTGGAAATTGGATCATTCACTATGAATTCACGGACCGGCAAATTGATATAATTTCATTCCGCAATTGAAAAAAATGATTCTGAATAGGTATAAATCCGCACAAATGAAAATGTATCCGGAGAATAAGAGAATCCCTGGCAAAAGTTTAGAACAGGAATTCATTTAGAGCCAATCAGAACTATTCCTGCATATATTTCAGAGTCAATCCGAGAAATTTTTGAATCTCGTTTGTTGAAAAATGCTTGACAATTAATCCGACGCGATCCGACTTAATCCGAGACTTCTACTTGAAAGCATCCGGAGTATATTTTCAATCAGAATCAATCCGAACACTAAATTATTCGAATTAAAAATTAATCCTGGTCCGGATTGATTCTGATTCATTCGCATTGAATACGATTGAGTCGGATTAATTACCAAGCGTTTTTCAACAAACGAGATTCAAAACTTTTTTTGGATTGATTCGTATTGGCTCGGATACAGATATCGGAATGATTCGGACCAATTCTGATTGGCTCGGAATGAATTTCTATCCGAAACTTTCGCCAGGGATATTATGTCAGCTGTAAATATTTATTTCATTGCTTCATCGACGTTGATCAGTTTTTGGGCTCAAAACATGTTAAACTGTCTTAATAAGCACGCGATCATTGGCGAAATTTCCAATATAGGAATTTATTCTGAACCAATTGTTCATTCAATATTGAAAATTCAATATTGCTTCTTCTAGGTTTCACAATTGATGTTTTACAATTGTTAATTGCAAGTCTATTTTTTATGTAGATGAATCAAATATTGCATTAAGATTTGTAGAATCAAGGGTGCGCCGCATTCCCCCACACGTACAACTTAACCCCAGTTTACGATATATAACTAAGTTACTGAAAAGGTTTACTATTCAGCAGTAATTTGGAACTTTAATTTTCCTTACTTTTTATGTCTGTCTCGTTCAAAAGTTGCAACTCAACTAGATCAAAAACACTATTACGTATCTCCTTACCATTCGTCAAAACATTTGATTAGGTTCATAAACTTTTAACCACTACTCGAAGAAACCCTCACTGCTTGTTTGTATCATCAGAAAAATATCATTCTTTGGAATGTTATATCAAGAAGGAAATTAAATTTGTGTACGATATTCGAATTATATTTTTGTATACGGAACGTTCCAGGAATGTTCCCTGGAGCGTGTAAAATGTCCACAGCTTGAGAACGTTCCAGAAACGTTCCAGGAACTTTCCACTGGGACCTGAGGGGAACCTTCTATTATTGTTATTTATAACAACAATTATATCGTAAACCGTAAGAGATAGGTAAAAATAGATGCCATTTTTGAGTTTTGAGTATCGCATATACTATATAGTGAGATGATATCCATATCATAAACTGACATCAATTTTAACCTTTTACTTACGGTTTATGGGTTATTTATTGATAATAATAACAATAACGATAATGTATTCTTTAAACGTTCCAGTGGAACGTTCCCAAGTGGCAGACATTTTACACGCTCAGGGAACGTACCGAAGGTTCCCGCCGAACCTTCACTGCTCCACTTCCAGGACCGCAGTGGGCACAAAATTTGGCGACGTCTTTACGACATCGTTACGACATCTTTACGAAAACTTTACGACGTCCTATGTCCGTTTCGTTAGGGTGTCTTTACAATATCTTAGACATCGTCAGATCATAAGACGTTTTTACGATATCGTAAAAACACCTTAACGGCATAGACCTAGGATGTCGTAAAGTTATCGTTAAGATGTTGTACCAATGTCGTAAAGACGTCGCCAAATTGTGCGCCCATTGGGACCCTTTCTGGAACGGTCCGTGCTATTCGGGTAATTGGTAAAAGCCGTTTGATGCAAAAATTAACAAAGTTGCAATTTCAATCGTTTTCTGAGGGGAACATGTAAAGGTACTGTTTTTAATAACAGGGTACACATCTTCCCCTTTCTTCCTTCAAATTCCCCTTTTTCCCCTATTCTCAAAAAACTTTCCCCCTTTCTCTTTAAAAATAAGATATTTGAAAATACAATACTTGAATTACACAGCACATTTTTTGAAATTACTTTAAAGCATGTTGAAAATGTGAAAACTGAAGAAAGAAGTTATTATCCAACATAAAATTGGAACAGTTATAAAATATATAGTGCACTTTGAACACCTTTTAGTTCGAATGTTCAAAGTTAAATACCTAATTAAAAATTGAATATTCCAAATCCATTCACTGCAATGTTATATGTTCTTACTTTAGTCATTTTTAATTCGAGTTTAAGAGCACTGAAGAGTAGGGCAGAGAGAAAATGCTAAAATAAATCAAATTGTTTTAGCTGTGAGGGAAAAAACTTAAGGGTTCGCATTCAACAAAAGTGAAAAAAACCAATTTAAACAGTAAAATTTAACGATTTCAAATTCAAAATATTTCCTATTGGTTCAAAAATAATGACGAATTTGTTCTATTTACAGCTTTTAATAGTGAACAATAAGAAAAAAAACGACATTTAAAAATAAACTTTTTGCTGACTAACCATTTTTTTTAATGTGCAAAAACATTTTTTTTGACTGAATCATATGCACACAATTAGTAAAAGTTAAGTATGTCGAACCTAAAGCTCATTTAACTTGAACCGAATGAACCGATTGGTTCAATCTGACGAAATTTTAGTACGAATCAAACCAAAAAACAATTTAAGGATAGTTTGCAAAGCTATCGAAAATTATTTTAGGCATTTCACGTAATATAAAAATGATAATTTGTCTTAGAAAAACTACAAAAATAAAAATGTGAAGTAATTTAACAACACTTTTGAAAGCTGAGCATACTTGATGTTCCTAAAGTGGTAAATTTTTGTTGTAGAAAAAAAAATAACACGTGTCTTAAAGCATAGAGGGTTCGTCCTTGAAGAGGTCTGGAATTTATCCAGCTATATGCCCCTATACGTAACTTCATACATACAATGTAGGCTTTACCTTGCGGAACATCACAAACCTCTTATAAGATTTTTGGAAATAGGGCATATTATGCAGAATAGAAAAATAAAAGAATATTCGTGATTTTTTCTAAACTCCATGAATTATAAGAATTTTTGCAAATTTTTTTCCCCCACCCCCCCCCCCACCCCCCGCACATTAACACTGTATTTCAGTTTTATGATGATATCTTTGAGAAAAAGAAAAGAAATTAAATAA
>JAAAKG020136257.1:0-13262 GCA_010014905.2 Druon quercuslanigerum
CACGAGCTTCGTTCTGACCAACCACTTTTTATCGCCATATTGAGAAGTCTGACAAAGAAATTGAGGTCGATAAGGTATTTCGAATTTAGAAAATCTGCTATGGTAAAGAAGGACAAGATAACTGTGTCTACGTAACAATAATTTTGAATTTTTGTACAGTTTTTTGAGACGTACATTTTAGGTATTTCTCATTGAAAAATATTTTTTTAAATAGATTTTTGTAAAAATTTCACTTATTTACATTAAGCTGAGAAAGAAGATTGCAATGTTAAAACTTTTTAATAATATCGCTTGAGTCTTTTATTCCTGCGAGCAGATCGCTCTTGCAATAGGTTGCTCCTAACCTTAAAATCTCAATAAAATGTAATCGCATTTTACAGCAGCAATGAAATTTGATAACTCAAATTGAAATGAATACAATACTTTACACGAATATTCCTTATTATTAATGTTTATACTCATAGAAAATGTGATAAGGTATAAACAGAAATATTAACTTAAAACTAAAAATACTATACACTTAAGTCAACCAGAAGCAGAAAAGTATCATTTAACTGCTTCAACTTCACTTTCACCACAAAACCAGCTTCATAAAAGAGTTTTCGTTTTTTTCCATGTATCGGGTCTTGACATCTCCCGACAATTTTCCCAAATATTCACTCTGCACTTCGAAAAAAACAAAAACAATTTTAAAAAACTACGGCAATACATGCAAACTATAGGGGCATAGGCACAAATGAAAATGCTCGATTGCGAGCTGCGCGCGCTTTGTGTCTACCAGAGAGTATTAAAGAGAGTGGAAGGTGCCATAAGCATAGAAATAGTAGTAGGCGTGCCATAGGCCGCCTGTAAGTGGGAATGTCTGCTCGTTAGAATGAGAGAGACGATGAATTTGGCATTGCTGTCTTTGTCTACTGGAGCATGCGCAATTACTTCATTCTCGCAGCCGTTAATACATATGTACACTTATATAATAAAGTAACGCATGCGCAGTACGCAGTGAAAAAGAGACAGAAATACCAATGACAGACATGCCTACTCTATCTCTAATATCTCTATGGCCATAAGAGCCCCATGTATTTTTCCGTACACGAATTTTAGCGCTCCTATAGTCTCAGGGAAGAATGAAAGCTGAAGGCCGCGAAATTCAAAACTAAAAAGTATAAAAAATTTTTAAATTACGTGATGAATTACTATATAAAGAAGGTAATAATTATATATATATTTTTTGTAACGATAAATATTTTATTTATAAAAAAGAATTAATACAAATGTATAAAAATCGTAGAATTACTTAATTAGTATACTTTTGGTGTAATGCATAAATATAATTTCTCTCATGTACCATAAACATACAATACAAATAATTCAAGCACAATTTATCACAAACAAAGTCATTCAAGTATTATGTAAATCCTTTTTTTTTTTAAATTAATTTCTTACACTGAAAATTTAACTGTTTCTGTTAAAATTTAAAAAAATTAGTGGAACATTCGTCTCTTTGTGGTAGAATATTAATTTTATTGGTTGAAAATTGAACTATTCCAGTAGAAGATTAATTATTTCAGTTTAAAATTCATGTGATTTGTTTTAATATTCGTCTTTTTGGGCAGAAATTAATCTTCTCAGCTTTAAAATTCCACCAATTGGTTGAAAGTTAAACTTTTTGAAACTTTTTTTTGTCGATGGAAATTAGGTTTTTCAACTGATAATTTAACTATTCTGGTTAAAGGTTGAACTATGTTGTTGCCAATTCGTCATTTCGAGATAAAATATTAATCTTGTTGAATAAAACTTTATGTTTTTGGTTAAAAATTCAACCATTACAGTTAAGGATTAATAATTAGTTAAAAATTTACCACTTTGATTGAAGATTTAAGTAATCAAAAAAAATTTAACAGTTTCTTTGAAAACTTGTGTATTTTGTTTTAAAATCAATTTCTTTTTGGCAGAAAATTAATTTCCTTCGTAAAAATTCTTCTTGCTAGGTTTAACATTGAGATATTGCAGTTAAAAATTCATAATTTTAGTTGAAAATTCAAAATGAGCAATTTAAAAGAAATTATTCACAACGAAACAATTTTTATACAGAATTGTCTGAAATAGAAATCCTTAAACTTGAAATAATTGAGCATTATGATTTTAATGGTTTAATGTAAGAATCGTTCAATTTGGAAGTGAATGTTTATAATATTCATAATGTTTCTAGCTTAAAATTTATTAAAATCATATTATTTTAAAAATTTAATTTATTTATTACTAAACTCGGTTGGGATTTTTTCTATGGCAGAAATACTGACACCCGAAAATGTCAAAAAAATCTTGAAAGTATATTACTTTATGGAATGTAACCCAATAAACACACAGTTTTAAACCATTAATTACGGGCCTTTTTCAAAAGTATTACTACACTACTACACATAAACTGTAGTATTTTTTGAAATGATGAACAATGAAATTTGTACAAATTGCATGAAAATTATAATTCTGGAGCCAACACGTATACAGTATGTTATTATGGGATATTTAGAGAAAACAGCATTGTAAAATTTAGTTAAAACCTCAAGAATATAATACTTCGTTTTTTTATTTTTCAAGATGATTATCTTCAGGTTTAAATTGAATTTTATAACTTTTGTCTTCCAGAGTTTCAACCTTTTTCTGATTCAAATCTCTCTCAAAGGTCTCAAAGGTTTTATTGGCACGTTTGAAGAAGACCCGCTGTTATTGTACTTCCGTTGTCGGGTTCACTACCATAGAAGTTGAAAAAACGAACATTGCTTATTTTCAATTGTGCTATTTTTGCAGCCACTGACACGACAATAATGTAGCATTTGTATTAAAAACTGTTATGAGGGAACTTGTCAACCAAACTTTTTTAACTATCACAGAATACGCATTGCAGAGAGTAAACTTCCCTTTGAAATGACTGAGCTTCTTCCCTGAGGCGTCAGAGTGCGCTACTGTACAGTGTACGGTCACCTTCCACTCTCTTTAATACTCTCTGGCCCGAACGGTGACGCTCTTTTTTCAAATATCATAATTATGATAACTTAAATCGAAAACTGTCATTTAATCTTCTGAGGAATGACAGCTTTAAATTAGAAATGATATTTTTTTCAATTTTTAAACAAGTAAGGTTCTCACAGCACCTACAACTTTGACGATTACATTCTCATTACGACACTCGCGCTTCGACGGAACTCTTAAAAACAAAAATGCCATATTTTGGAAAATGATCTAACTTTTTGAATTTTTGTCTAATAGAAAAATTTGTTTGCACAAGGCAAGTTACAAGGCTACCCTTATGTATTTTCAGCCGCTGTATCCGAATCTGGCCTACAAATTTTTTTTACAAATACTAAAAAAAGGTATCGTTTCAATGTAAAATAATAATAATCGAAAACAGTTTCATCCAGAAATATATATTTTTTCAATTATTGTTACTTTAAATTCAAACCATTTTAGAAACTTTAAACAAATATGTTTTGATTACAACTTCAATAAATTATATTATTAATATTTATTGAATAATTCGTGGTATAAATAATTTTCGTTAAAAAATAGGTAATTGCATATTTTCGATGACGTTTTTACTCTAAATCACACTTAAATTTTAATAATAATAATTAATAAGAAATTAATAAAATTTAAAATGCAAATCAAATTGTGAATTTCGATTATAACTAGAAAAGTTATATACTTTTCCAAATTTGGAAAATTTTAACTGGGAATTTTCTTTTAAATGCCTCACTAGATATAAAAAATACTTAGAAACTATCTTAGTTAAATTTTTCGATTAGACAAAAATTTATTTTAAAACTATTCTTATGAAATTTGTTAATTAGACAAAAATTCAAAAAATTGAATTATTTTAAAAATTATGCAGAATTGAAAAAAAAAAAAATTCACGTTATAAAAATTCTGAAAGGATTGACAGAAGACTTTTTTCAAGTTTTACCCGAAAAAAATTTTAACAGATTTAATTTAAAAAAATAAACTTTAAGAGGAAATTGAAAAAAAATTTCAAAATATTTTAAAAGATTTCCGTACAATTTTTTTACAAATTGAATGATTTCCCAAAATTTTTAGAAAAATGCGTGACAGCTAAAAATTTTTTTCGAAATTAAAGAGTTTTTAAATATATTTAAAATGTTTTAAAAATGGAAACATTTCCGAAAATGTATTAAATATTTTTTATTTCTTCAAAAATTCTAAACGTCCTAAAAATCTCATTTTGAGGGCAAATTTGTTCACAAATTCACGAGATTCAAACTTATTAATGTTAAATTATTCATTTTTAAAATTTCTAGAATTTAAAAAAAAATTATTGTTTTTATTCCGCAACTGTTCTGTTTGATTTGTTTTACTTCGCGATTGGTAAATTAAACGAGACGGCAAATAAGTATATGCTAAGCAAATCAGCACATCATTATTTGTTTAAAATTTAGATAACATTATATGACATAAGATTATTTTAATTTTTGAGGCCTTGATTCTTAAGTTCTTTTGCATTAAAGGCTTCAATTAAAAAATATTTTGTAATAAAAATTTTAATTTTTGGAAGTTTACAATTTCAAATTTCACAATAATATTTCACAATGTTTTAAAGTCAAATGTTAAAAATGTTGAAAATAAAAAAAAAATTTGAATTCGTTGATAGTTTGTTGTCAATTTAATAATTTTTAATAAAAATACTCTAAAAACAGGGAAATAGCGTAATTTTGTAAATAATTTGAAAATAAAATTTTTTAAATAAAATTATCATACACGAAATAGAAAATTGAAGCGCTCTATAAATATTTAACTAAAATTATATACCTACTACAAATGAGATGAATTTTTAACTAAAAACAATAAATTTTGAAAATTTAAACCTAAAATATGATTTTTTTAAGAAAAAACTACATTTTCAACTAAATATTTGAACTTGCAATAAAAAAGATAATCTTTTTTAAATTAAAAAAAATATATATTCAAGTTTAATTAAGTTAAATTAAATATTAGAATTGAAAAATTTAACTTTCGAATATAAAAAAGATATTTTCAACAAATTAGTTAAATTATAAACCAAAGTGATGAATTTGCGACTAAAATCATGAATCTTCAACTGAAGTAGTTGAATTTAAAAACAAGCAAAGTAATTTTCTACCAAAAAATATCCGGATTTTTAACAAAATCAATTTTCAAATAAAAACAAATAAATTTTCTACCAAAAATAGAACAGTTAAATTTTCAGTTAAAAAATGTATTTACAATAACAAAAAAAGAATTTGTAAATAAATAGTTAAATTTCCAATAAAATTAATTTACCAAAGTAGTTAAAATGGGAAGTCGAACAAGAAGAATTTTCCACAAAAAAGGATAAATTTAAACAAAATTAAAATAAAATAATTGTTTTTGAACCAAAATTAAAAAAAACTTTTGAAAATTTTGATGAAATTTTAAAATTGTATTTCGGAATCTTAAAAAAATTTTAAAGAAAATTTGAAACCATTTCAAGTGTAGAATTATTTTTATATCGAAATATTTTTAAATATTCTCTCTTAATTAATTTTTTGAGTTCAAGAATCAATTTCAATTTTTTTCAGAAATCTTAAGAAAACTTGTTTTTGATCTTGAAACTTTTAAAATTTTTGAAAAAAAGCTCAAAACTGTATTTCGTAGAATAAAAAAATTATAAAAACATTTTGGCACAAATTTCAAAGAAAGTTTTGTGTTCTCTTGAAACTTTTCAAAATTTTTATAAAGCGTCTAAATTTTTTCTTCCAATCCTTAAAAAATCTGCTTTTTTTTAATTTGTTAACATCGTTTTATGTTTAAAATTATTTTTGTATCAAAATTAAAAAAAAAACTTCAAAATGGTATTTCGAGACTTTTCAAGTTTTATATTATTTTTGAAAATTATTCGGACTTCTCCTAAAACTTTGATAAAATTCGGCAAAATTAAAAAAAGTATCTAGAAATTCTCGAAGATTCTTTTTTGAAAATTTTTGAAATAATTTGGTGTTTTAAAATCGTTTTAAACACAGTCTAAAAATAAATTTTACAAAGTAAAAAATTATTCGAATCGAACTAAAGAATTTTCTACTCTGTATTTTGTTTTTTTTGCCATATCTTTCATTACCAACGAGAAAAAATCAAAAATTAAATTGTTAGGAAAGAAAATTTTTCCGGCCTCAAAATAGTTTAACTGGCATGAAACCAATAATATTACTTTTTTCTATCAGCAGAAATTTAAAACAAAATTTGCGAAAAATAAGAGCATGAGGTTTTTTAGAAAATCTTTTTTTCTTGAAATTTTGAAAACCTGAAAAAATGTTTTCTGGACCCCCCTCCCCATTTTTATTGCTTTAAATATTTTTGAAATTTTTATGCTAATAGAAGAAACACATTTTACTAGCATCATGTAGATTGAAACATTTTTGAGGCCAGGGGATTTTTTTCCCTGGAAATTTAATTTTTGAATTTTTCTCATAAACGATGAAAAATATGATAAAAGAACAAGAGACATTTTTAATAGAAATTCTTTAAACCTCCAAACTTTTATTTTGATATTTTATCGTATTTGGCATTGTAATAAGAAAAATCTTGTAAATTCTTTTATGACAATTTTAGATAGCAGTAGATTAATAAAAAAATTTAATAAATAATTAAATAAGTCATCGTGGGACGCCTGGCAGATGTGAAACATCGAAACTCATTTTGTAAAAATGAACACGCAAAGAAAAGGGCAGCGCGCGAGTGTAGTCAGTCGACGGCGCGCAGAGAGAGAGGGAGGCCTGGCCGAATCAAGCCGAAGAGAGCCGACGAGTTACGATGGTCAGCCGTCAGTGTCTGCCGTCGTCTGCATGCTTCTGCCACCGCGAGCATCGCCACGCAACAGCTCCTCTCACACCCGCACCGCTGCAACATTTGTATAATTTTTGATTTTTTTCAATTTCAAATTTCACAATACAGTAGTTTTTAAGTCAAATATTAAAAATGTTTAAGAAATCTGAAGAATATTCTTTATAATATTTTAACCTTCAATTATTCATTATTTAATCAAGAAAATAAAACGTCCTTAATTTTATTCTGTGCTTGTGACTAATAACGCGAATTTAATTATTATCTTTATGACTAAGGAGAAATATTGGAATATAATCTTTATGTTTCCTTTAGTTTTGAAGAATGTTCTAGCGTTTGAGGCAATATTGACAATTAACTAAAAGTTTCAATATAACGGAATATTCCACGCACATGAAAAATAATTCGAGGCTCTCAATAAAAATGTTATGTACTTTATGTCGTGTCCCTTTCCAGTACTTATGATTATTTGAAGAAAAAAACAAGATAACGCCAGCAACATAAAACCGCAAAAACCGGGGGCTTACTTCTCTTGTCATCAGTTAGAATCGTCAGGAAATAGACCAAGAAATTGGCTCTGGTATTTTGACGTGATGAGAACCGCTGTCGCTATGCTACTGACAAATTCAGTACTTTTCTTCTATTTTATTGGTAAGTAGAATACAACAGATTATTTATTAATTAACATTGTTTAACATTATTTTTAGTAATTAACATTCACATAATTCTTAGTCTTACCTAGTTTTAGTCGCAGTTTTTATTGTAATTTTTACCATACTGGAAGACTGTGCTCGCTACGTGCGCAATAATTAGTCTTTCTTTAGAAAAAAATTGGTTTCATTTTTCAACGTTTTGATATGGATTTTAGAGATAATTATAGTGAGGAAATTCCAATCAATTCAATATGAATGGAAGATTTTTTTTTTCATTTATCTACAATTTTTTTTAATTTGTTGACATTTTGTTGAAATTTTATCTTTTGTGCTGGAATATTAATCTTCTTGGCGACTAATTCACCTTTTGGGTTGAAAAATCATTTTTTAGTTTGAAAATTTAATTATAAGGGTAAAAATTAAACTTTTAGTTTAAAAATTCTTTAAATATTTTTAATTTGGAACTTTCGGAACTTTTGAAGAATTTGTCCAATCGAGTCGGCCTTAAATACATTTTTTAGGTTTACCAAAATGAAGGTCGAGTTCTTAAAGTTGATATTTTCAAACAAAATTAAAAAAGTTAGAGCATTTTCAAAATTTGAAAATCTTTTTTCTTTCAAATTTGAGAATTTTGGGTTAAAGTTTCTTATAGATGCGTAGAAGAGCTTCAAATTATCCAAATAAAAATTTTTAATTTCGATGAAAGTTAGATAAGTTATATACTTTTGAAAATTTTAAAAACTTTTTAGAAAAATAGAAAAAATATTTGTCTGATAGATTAGGAAATTTCATTGACATTCGTCACTAGATATTAAATATATTTATAAAATATTTCAGTCAAATTTTTCGATTAGACAACAATTCAAAAAAGTTGTATGCTTTTCAAAATTTTTTAAATTTTTTAAATTTTTTAAATTTTTTAAATTTTTTAAATTTTTAAAAGAAAAAAAATTTTTGTATTAGGTTAAGAAACATCAATTCAAATTTCTACTAGATATACATTTATTTTAGCTCGAAAGTAATTTCTTTGCTAAAAAATTTAACTAATTTGTTAAAAATTCGTTTTCTTATTTTGTTGAAAATAAATTTATTTCTACTGAAAATTTAACTATTTAATGTTTTTTTTTTAACATTTATATTCTTTAGTTGAAAATTTCCTCATTTCGTTAAAATTTTCTGTATTTTGTTGAAACTTTTTCTTTTGTGGTAGGATATTAATATTCATATTGATTAATTAATTAATTATTTATTAATTTTGTTGAAATTCCATTTTTAGGTTAACAATGTAAATATTAGTTTTAAATTTGTTTTAAATTCAGATTTTGTTTAACAATTATTTTTTTTAATGAAAATTTAAATATTAGTTTTAAAATTCTTTTAAAAAGTTAAAATTTGGTTGGTATTTTTGGTCATCTGTTTGATTGAAAATTCAACTGTTGGGTTAAAAGTTAATTTTTTTGTTTAAGATTGATAATTTTAGTTAAAAATAAACTTCTTTGCTTGAAAATTTCATAATTGGTTCAAAAATAATTCCTAAAGATGTAACTACTTTGTTGCAAATTTTTTTTTGTATTGAATAGGAACTTTTTACCGAAAGAAAGTTGAAAATTCAGCTATTTGTAAAAAATTGCTGTTTTTTTTAAACTTCTCTTTTGTGAAGGAATAATTTTTGTTGAACATTTAATTTTTAGGCTGAAATGTAACTATTTAGATAAAAATTTGATTATTATTTGAAAAAAAATTTTAATTAAGAATTTGTTTCAAAGTTAATTTTTTTATGTTGAAAATTTAATTCTTATTAAAATTTTTTTTTAAATTCAAAATTTGGTTAAAAATTCATATAATTTGTTTTAATAAAATCTTTTTTGGTATAAATTTAATGTTTATGGTTACAAATTAATTTCTTTGATTAAAAATTAGTTTTTTATTAAAAATTATTTTTAAAATGAAAATTTAAAGATTTCATTTTTAGTCAAAAATTTATTTTGTTGGGAGACATTTAATTTTCTATATTTGAAAATTAAACTATCTGGTTAAAAATTTTACTATTTGTTTTAAAATAACTCTAAAAATTCAAATTTTTGGGAATAAATAAATAATTATTTATTTCTGTTTTGTTGCAAATTTATTTCTTAGGTTAAACATTATTTTGTTATAAAAATTCATTTCATTTTTTGTTTAAAAATTCATGTATTTTTTAAAAAAGTTGTCTTTATGTTTGATAATATAAATTCGTTTGTTGAAATTTCATTCATCTGGTTTAATATAATTGTTCCAGTAAATTTGATTTTAAATTAAAAATGTACCTTTTTCATTTTTATAGCTCTTTTCCAGAGAAAGATAAACTTTTTCCTATAAAATTAATTTTTTTGGTAAAACTTTATTTCATGGTTTAAAAAATTAATTTTTGTATTAAAAATTAATTCTCTTTATTAAAAATTTGTCCAACTTGATTTCGAATTTGCTTCATTCCCTTAAAAAATTATTTTGGTGAAATTAGTTTAATGAAAAATTAATCTTTTCCTTTAAAAATTCATGTATACTCTTAAAAATTATTTTTTTCTGCAGAAAATTAATCTTTTTCGTTGAAATTTCATCTCTTTGGTAGAAAATAATTTTTGTAAGCAAATTTTTTAAATTAAAAATTTAACTTTATTATAATTTTATGTCTTTTTATACATTTAATATCTTTAGTAAAAAAATTAAATTACTTGGTTGAAAATTTAACTATTTCGTTGAATTTATTTGTCTTTTTTTGTAGAAAACTGATCTTCTGGGTTAAAAATTTAACTAATTGGCTACAAATCAATTTTTTTGATTAAAGATGCATTATTTTAATTAAATGTTTATTTTTTTGGTTAAAAATTGAACAAGTTTATTCAAAATTTTTTTTTTTGTGTTGAAAATTACTTTTTTTACTAAAAATGTAGCTATTCCATTTTTTTTAATTTGATTTTTTTCAGTAGAAAATTCACATATTTTGTTAAAAAATCATATTTTTAATCTAGAATTCAATAATTTTAGCAGAAAATGCTTTAATAAATGTTGAGCAGTTCTATTAAGCACAAAAATGTCAACAAAATTTCAAATTGTTGAAAATTCCTTAAATTTGTTTCAAATCCTTGAAACCTATTAATAATATTTGACAATCTTCTCAAATTTTTAAATTCTTTGAAATCCCTAAATTTTTGTGAATAAATTCTTTGAAATTCATTTAAATATTATAAAATCCTTTCAAATCCCGCGAAATCTCATGAAATATTTAAAATCACATGAGATCCATAAAGATTCCATAAAAATCCTTTTTTTGTTTCTTTCGAAATTTTTTTCCTGTCATATTCTTTAAAAAAAAAAAAAAAAAAAAAAAAAAAAAAAAAAAAAAAAAAGAAATTAGGTAGAAGGAAAAGGACCTAAAATATTAATTTAGTGGTTTTAAAAACTCGTCTCGATACTTGCTACTAACAAAAACAAACTATTTTTAAATCTTTTTAGGGTGTTCAAATATTGGATCTATTCCTTTTGCGTCGCATAAAATATTCCTTCTTAAAAAAAATTAAACCCAATTGTAGATAATAAGAAACAAATAAAAAGCAGTTTGAATAATAAGATCCTCACAACTTAAAATTCAGTTGATTCTTCAAATCTTTGTTAAACTAATATCAAATAAGCACCTGAAATATTTCGAAAACCATCTTTCAAAATTCAGAGATTTCGTAAGTTGTTTTCCATTCTTGCGACTCAAGGAAATAAAAACATGCATTTAAATTAATTCAAGGTTTTCAAATATTAGATCTGTTATACAGTGGAAAACAATAAACTATAAATTTCCACATTTAAAATTAGGTAAACTCAAATGCCTTAAACTAAGATTTTATCACCTAAAAAGTTTGGACAGTATCCATTGGATCGCCGTCAACCTGTTTGACCTACCCTCTCCACTTAACTTCCCCTCACGTCGCTGAGTGAACGCGAGATGCTGCAAGGGAAGGGAGGGGGGTGGTATTTGTACGAACGAGAAGTAAAATATTAAAATTGGTGAATTTTGCTATCAGAAATTTAGAAATATTATATTCCAAATGTTTGCAAATAAAATTGTTACACAAATTGTAATATATAATAATTAAAAAACAATCTTTTTTTTAATAATATATTTTTTCTAAAATGAAATAGATATTTGAAATATTCTTTCAACTTTCTATATAAATATTAAATAAAACTCCTTCGTTGAGAGTTAAAACAATTTATTGAAAATTCACTTTTCTTGATAATTTCTTTTTAGATTCAAATGAAAGATTTTTCAGTGAATAAAGAAAATTTTTTAACAAATTACATTAGCATTGCACTTGAAAGTAAAATTTTTAAACTAAAAAGGATTTATTGTTAGAAAAAATTTTAATGTTTACATTTTTAGTAAAGAAATTATTATTTAATTAAAAAAAAGAATTTTTAACTTAATTCTAGAATTTGAAAGCCAAAAAACAAATAAATTTCTCTATAAAATAGTGGAATTTTAACCCAAAAATATACTTTTTTTACCAAAAAACTTTATTTAAAAAAAAATTATGTCTTAATAAAGTTTTGTTGGAAGAAAAAAAGCAAAATTTCAACCAACTACTTAAGTTTTTCAACTAAGAGTAATAATTTTCGACCGAAGAAAAAACAATTCTTTAGCAAAATTCATAAATTTTTCACAAAATATTAAAGCTAGTACTAAAAAAGATCAAGATTAAATCAAAAAATGGTATAGTTTAATGTACAGTTAAAAAAATTAATTTTAGAGAGGACAAGAAAAGAATTTCAAAATTAATAATTAACTTTTTTAACAATAAAAATTGTTTTATCTCTAACTGAAAAAACGAGTTTTTAGTAATATAGTTTAACTTTCGACCAGATAGTTTAATTTTCTGCTACATTATTAAACGTTCGAGCCAATCGTACGAATGTTTTACCAAACATTATTTTTAAAACGAAGATGTGAATTTTTAATAAAAAAGTTTATTTTCAACTTAAACTCATTCATTTTTATTTTTTAAAAAATAAAAAAAGGAGATAAGTTTTAAAAACAAAATGACGACAGTATTTTAGTCAATAACAGAAAAAGAAAATCCAAATTTTAAATTTTAAGTTAACAGTTAAATTTATTAAACCAAGAAGGATGACTTTTTAGCAAAATTTTTGAATTAAAAGAAAGTTTGAATAAAATAAACATAATGTTAATAATAATAAGCTCTTAAGAAATTATAAATTGTCCGCTTATAAAACTAAATACTGTTTATTTTTAACACATTTTATTTTGTGCAAGTAATTTTATTAAGATTTGACTTTCATTTCATTGACCGTGTTTATATTTTAGAGACGTATTCGCTCCTTAAGTTTATTGAATAAAAATTCTGGGGAGTTCAGAGAAAATCTTGTGGTATTTTAAGTGGAGGGAGGAAGGTTGCAAATTTCAGAAAAGCATTTTATTTAATTTGCCTATTTATTTATTAATTCCATTTAGAGAAAAAAGTTGTTTTGAAATCGCCCTTCTGCCTGTTTTTTATTGAACCAAACGAATGTTACGTCACTAAGCTATACAATTAAGCGCCAATGAGACCACTTTAGCCGCCATGTTACTTTTCAAAATTTTGACCAATCATGTTCCGCGGACATCGCGGCTTCCTACTTGACAGCTGATTATCTAAAGGCCTGAGCACAATCGAGACCCAAAACCGAAACCTGAACTCGAACGCGTTCGGGTTCGAGTTTTCATTGTGCGTT
>JAAAKG020136258.1:0-35961 GCA_010014905.2 Druon quercuslanigerum
TATAAACAAATGCATGATTTGAACAGTTTTAGGCAGAAATGAAACGAATTTTCTTTCCGTTGCCTTTGAATATCATTACCAAAATTTAAAAATCGGCCTCGACAGTTTTCTTAAGAATTCATAGTTGAATTTTTTCAAAAAAATTAATTGAAAATCGATTGAGAATTGGGACCTACAGGTTATTTTGAACATCGTTTTTCCATTTCGCCCCACTGTGCACCGCAATATAAATTTGGAGAATAAACTGTTTTAAAAAACTATTCATTGTTCCCCGATTCAAATAATAAAAAGAAAATAATCATTAAAGATCATTTTCAGCTTAATTCCATTTCAACTAATGCAGAGAGGTCCAGTTGAGGACGTGAGAATAAATATGTTTATTCTTTATACGTATAAAACATTTTTTCTGCAGGAAAATTTTTTTGTGTGATAAAATCAAATTTTTTAATTTTTGCTCAAGCAGCTAATAAAAAGGGTAAATGTGAAAAGTATCCTCATTCTTATTTTTAGCATTTTAGCATTTTATTTGTAAAAAAGTATTTAACATTGTGAGGTTCATAAGCTAGAATTTTTTAGCTTATCCACTTTTCATATTTTCAGAAAAATAGCAAAACAAAAAATCTATCATTTTTCGACAGATATTTCTAAATGGCAGGTGAACTTCATTATTTCCTGATTCATCACTTAAATTTTTTTCGGTTAAAGTAAGCAATAGGTATACCTTTATTTTCATTGTATAAAGATAATTGTAATCGTATAATTATTCTGAAACTCCAACCGGGGCCTTTCTGAATAATTTAAAATGAAATCGGTCATAATTTAAAACGTTATTATTTATAAATATTTTAATTTATTTTAGGTGGCATTAAGGAAAACTTACGTTAGCCCTAAAAATCTTCGCTTTTAAAGTGCAAGGGACAAACTAACATGGTGGCAGTTGTAGGTTTTCCCATTTTTAATACATTTTTTGATTGTCATAACTAATACAATGGCTTTAGAAAAACTCAATAAGTGCAGCGTTTAATATTTTTGTGCTGTAGACGAACAGCCAAACACGCAGAAAAACATTGCTTTTAGTATTTTGCGGTGAAAATTCTGTTTTAGAATTTTTTAAAGAACAAAATAAACTCCTAACTTGATTTTTAATCAATTTCAAGTACTATTTGTTATGTATTTGCGAATAAATATTATTTTTCTGCGTTTGCCCATGGGATCTGTCAAAAACTGCATCGCAGCTCAGCGGATCCCAATAGCTTGACATAATCAGCACACTGTTCCTCTTTTTTTCTAACATTCCCAAAATACTCCGGCCTTTCAGCTCAGAAAGTGATAAAAATTGTATTATTAATATTAATAATAAAGAATACAACACTGGTAAATGGGGAGCGAGGTTAAAAATAAATAAGATCAAAAGTTTGATGTTTGACACTGTAATATTCACTAAATTCTACAAAAAATTCGTTCACCTTTTAAATGGTGCATGTTTAATGGTAGCTTTCGATGTTTACTTTTTTTCAAGACTAAGTTTTAAGATAAAATTGCAATAGTTTTTTTTCTTTTCATTTAGTTTAA
The DNA here is from genome assembly GCA_010014905.2 of Druon quercuslanigerum. Lineage (NCBI taxonomy): Eukaryota > Metazoa > Arthropoda > Insecta > Hymenoptera > Cynipidae > Druon > Druon quercuslanigerum. The sequence continues at coordinate 1,573 of JAAAKG020136258.1, forward strand.
TAGGAGTTCTTTGTTCTTAAAACTTAATTAAATTTTAAATCTTATCATGCTGTATACAAAATCCTTGAAGAATAGATTTTATTTTTTCAGTTTTAATTATTATTTCGAGTAATTGTAATTAGGGTCATTTTCGTGGATGCAAAATTGAGCCAATGTCAGTTAAACACATTGCTAAAAATCTTTTTAGCAAATCAATTCTACCTCATTTTGATAGGTATTTGGCTTAGGAAAGAAGCCTCCCATTATTAGTGGATATTGTTTAGACCCAATAAATGAGTAAGTACAAAATGTCATGCCCAATGGATACTCAATCCGTGTTTTTATATCAGTCTTTAGAATTCTTCGTTTATTTCCTCCAAGTGCGATCTCAATTGATACGGGTTCGTAGTTATATATTGGAAAAGGGTATCCTTCGACGGACGGAATTTGCACAGGATTTACATGCAGCCTCCAGTATGATCGACCATTAACGATTAACCACTCGTTTTGAGAAGGTTCCAGATATTCTTCACCTTGAATAGAAAATAAAAGTTTGTAAATTTAAAAGAAAGAAAAATCAATCTGAAAACCTAATTTTCCTATCCAATTACAAGTATAATAAAACAATACATAAAAGTGATTCATAGGCGATTTTGAAGCAGAGTTCAAAATATATTTTTATCAACATTAAATTAATTTTATTGCTCCTTACATTTGTTTTTTCTTTTATACCATTTTAATTCTGGCGTCTGGTATTCAAAAAGTTTGATATAAATGTGACTAATGTTCATTAAAAATGTAAGTAAGGTTCTTTTTAGTTTAACAGCATTTGATAAAATTCCGAAATCTGAAATGATAGTTGAGGACACGCTTTATGTCAGTAAAGTAACTCTAAAGCATTTTACATAATTTTTAAATGATTTCAAAAATTAAACCAATATAATGGATAAAAAAATTACCTTTTAAAAAAATGAAAAAAATCACTGGAGATATTTAACTGAGGAATCTGCTTGTGACCTTGAAATTTCTTTCGAGCTAGCACTTCTATTTATAATGAAGGAACTTGTTAGAAATATAAATTTTTTTAAAATTTTTGAAAAGAAATAAAGAGTAATTGCTAATATGAATCCAGGTATGGTTTTGTTTATTCGTTAGAGATATTACTTCATTTTTAATTTCAGGCAAAAGTTTTAGAATTATATCCATTAGGATGGTGCAAAAATGTAAGGCAAAATTTTTTTGCATGCTTGGCGGCAATGATTCTCTCCACTTTATTCCAAATGAAAAAAAAAAAATTCCCTAATTTTTATTATTTTTATTTTAACAGGTTTTTGAGGACTTGAAAAAATGTGCCGGAAAATATAGGAAAACACTGTATTCTTGTTTTTTTTTTGCTTAAAATTATAATTATGGGCATAGTGTAATATTTATTATTATTAAATTTTTAATTTTCGATTATTTAAAAAAACTAGAATTTGTTTTTTTCCCTAAAAATTATTACTATTGGTCTAGTGGAATACGTATTAACATTAGTTTATTAATTTTTAATTGTTTAACAATTGAATTTTTTACATTTTTTATATAATAATTACAGTTTTTCATTAAAATTAAGTATGAATTTTAAATTTAAATAAATTATTTCAAATTAATTCTTTTAAAAATTTAACTTTAATGTGACACTTTTAAAACTGTCACTTTTTAAAAAAGTAAAATAAAATTTTTTTGTTTTGTTATCTGGACGGTTAATGTGGCAAGTATACTAATTGAGTCAATAGTTATCATAAAATATTGTTCCAATAATTTTTTTACAGAAAATTATTAATATTACTTTAGTGGAATATTAAATAATATTGTTTGAATAATTTTAATTCCTTAAATTTTTTTATAAAAATATTTATTACTGGTTTTTAATTTCATGAAACTTTTAAAATTAATGACAACATTAGTAGATTATTTTAATTAGTTCACCAGGATTTTAATATTTCAGCGGATTTCAAGCAACTTCAAGAAAATCAAAAAAATTTAAAGATGGGGTCTGAACAGTTGAGCAATTTCACAGGCTTGAAGAAATTTTGAAATTTGACCAGGTATTTTCAGATATTTTTAAACTTTTTGAAGATTTTAAGGTATTTTAAACAATTCAAATAATTTTTCAAGAGCTGCAAACACCTTCAATATTTATTAACATTTTTATTAAATTCAGAAGAATTTCTTTAGACGATTTTAAGGATATCAAGAACTTTGAAATAACTTAAAATATTTCAGGTTACTTACACAAAATATTTTGAAGTCTTCCAAAATCTTCCTAATACTATAAAACTAATGATTTGACAATAGATTTTAGAAAATTCTTTAATATTTTTATATCATATTTGTCAGAATTTATGGTGATCGCAATCTTTTTTTTAAATGTTTGGCTAATGTTAACTGACGGTTGGCTTATCGAAAAATGTGAAAAAATGCATAGCTAATATTAAATAATTAAAAATGTCTTAGAAGTTAAAAAATTACAAGGAGCCCAAACTTTCTTTGATACATTGTCCATATTCTTTTAATTTTTATCAGATAGAGGAAGGAATGGCTAATAAATTGACAAAAAAGATACTACGTAATTTACGAATTATCCTTACTTTTGGGTTTCGGTGCTCGGACTGCCAATAGTGTGCCATTTCTCGACACATATATGACCGTTCTTCGACCTAACAAAACATCAACGCCGACCAGAAGACCATGCACTTTCTGAGCATCGAAATCAGCAGTATGCATTCCAAGAAAGTTAGCTTGCTCTAAGCGGCCGTCGGCGCTTAGCCAGAAACGAACTTCTCTATCCATATAATGGACAGTCGCATCATGAGCGCGTGTCATAGGTGGCGCTCTTGCTGGCAAAATTCGTGGTTCTGGCTTACGTCCGCATCCGGGGCGCTTCCCCCCACGCCCTGTAATACGGCCGGAACTTGGTCCCGGATTATCGGCAGCATTCAATTCTGTAACAAGAAAAAAAAGATATCTAATTAAGACAAAACCAAATATGGAGTCTACATTCCTTTCATTACTCGTATTTTGGAATCTATGTCATTGTCGGAATCATCTGAAGTAGTGTTTTAAATTAAACACTATTTTAGGCCTTCGCAGTTGGCTATGTCAAGATTTTTGGGGTTTTTCCTTATTGTTTTTTTTTATTTTTTTTATTTAGAACTATCTTCTAGAAAGGAGCTATGATTCTTGCCGATGGATTTTCACTTCTGTTCTTAAATATATTTATTATAAAATAAACTGAATGTCATTAAGAGAGTATACAGGACGAACGATCAGCACCGCCATCAGGAATAAATGAAAAATGCAATAAGCCATATTTCTTTAGTTTTTTCTGACTTTGTGATAAAAGAATATTTGTTTACTACCCCTTTTGAACAAAAATGCCCTTAAAGTATTAAAATATTTTAAAGGAATGAGAAGACGTTTATTTGTAACAAATTATATTTTTGGTTATCTAAATCCCGACTCAGCAAATACTCCGACTGGATACGAGACCCCCTTTACGATGGATGGCATATATTTCGAATCAGTCATCGAAAATACAGACTGTTCTCTACGAAGCTATGTAGCATCGTGTTCCCGGGAACGACAATCCAGCTGATTGTGCTTCTCGAGGAATTTGTTATTCATGTTTGGAGAGTCATCTTTTCTTGTCGACTCGACTATCACGGTTATCGCAATCACCCACTTGTTTGCCACCTTGTACGGGCTTGGTAGATCCAAACATTAACAGAGAGGAAAAGACCGTTGTGCACTCTGCAACGGTTAAACTTGACCCAGCGTGATCCTTGCTGAGTCTATACTTGAATTCAACTCAATTACTTTGCATTAATGCTCCCTATCTGAGATTTATCAAACGTTTCCTGTAGAAATCCACTAACCTTTATCCGTACAAACTTACCCAAGACGTTTTAAAATGTGCTCCATCTCGTCCGATACAAGCGCGGTCCATTTGGAGGCAATCTTGGACTACACCGCTGATAACTTCATAGTTACTTGCAAACGTTTTGGCTGCTTGAGTAGACATATGTACTTTTCTGTACAGCGACTGCGGTAACAATTTTGTTGGAGCGGATAGACAGCTCCGCATGCTTAATATGAGGCCTCTGCTGACTCATCGACCATCAGCTTTTATCTTGCCGATAACGAAACTTCGTAGCGTTTGAAGCCTGCAGCCGCTCCGCACATCAGAGAAATTTGGGCAGCAGCTCTCCGCTCTGTTAACCATTATCTTCGTTAAGTAGAAATGAGATACTACTCTGACTTTTCAGAAATGACAACCTTCCTTACGCAAGTGAAAGCTTGTCTAAACTCAAGTCCGCTACAGGCTCATAACGGTCACCAGAATGATCTATTGCCGTTGACACTAAATAATTTCTTAATCCTCAAAATACCTAGAAGGAATTCAAAGATGTCCGAAGTGGCAGAAGTTTGTGTCTCGATTCAATATCGGCGATCTCATGCTTATCTCAGACAAATATCTTCCTCCCACAATGTAGACTCTAGGCCTTGTTATTGCTACACATCTGGATGCTGAAGGTCATGCCAGGTCCGGTATTCTGTGGACTGCTGCTAAGACTTTTGATAGAACCTTTGTGAAATTGTGTGTCTTACCGGTTTACCCTTTGGAGGTGGAACCTACTTAGAGTGAGTTGCCTTTTTTATTTTTAATCAAAGGGGGGGGGGGGTGTACCGAACATTTCATGTCGGTTTCCCTAATTTATATTGTATGAGTCTTGTATGTCGACTGAGTGTTATCTTCTTTCTCTTACGTCTGAAAATGAATCGTACGTATTTTCCGTTGGTAAGATACTTTTCGCCGCTAAACGTATTGACGGCGTCAGGGCCAGTATGTTAACTGTTCACAAGCGCACGAGTCGAAACTTCTTACTCGTATTTCTTTTTTTTATAATTGTAAAATTGTGAGCTTAACGTAGCCTTTGCTGGCAGGCAAGAACCTTCATGTTTATTTGTAATAAATTATAATTTTGGTGCTCAACAATAATTAAAATGACTCAATGAGTTTTCCTAAACATCAAACTTCAATCCGGCATGGACGTTGCTTTTTTTAGTGCTATCTGTCATAATGAAGACCAGAGATAAAATTTTAAATAGAAAATAATTCAAAAAATCGTTTTTAGAAATTTCCAGATTGAGTTACCACCTCCAGAGTAATATTGGGTAGCTACTAAAATCCAACCCTAGTACTTTTAACAAAAAGAGTCTGCATATTTACCATATAAAACAAAACGCAAAGTTTCAAATAAAAAATATTAAAGAAATTCACATTAAAAATAAATCAGACTTATATTTTTAATCTTATAAGGATATGCCACAGCATCTGAAAACAACCCTTAGCACATTACACAAAGCATTTGTCTCATTTTCATGCAACTCCAGATTATGCTTTTAAACACAAAAAAATATTAGGCGACCCTTAAATCTACCCACAGTATTTTAGCTGAAATTCCCTTCAAATAATCATTGTGTGTGAAACAGAAAATAATTTATTAAATTAAAGATAGTCACATACAGTGAACTGTAAATTATGTTTCCAACCCCATAGCTATACCAGAACATCATTTAAAAATCACTCCTGGGGAATTTTATGAAACTGTAAAGTAGTTACATTATGTAAACCAGCAAATAACGTTTGTAATTGAAGAAAGTAAGACAAAATAATGTTTATAAAACTTTATAATAATATCAAGCAGCTTCCTTAAATCCATTCCTATTTCTTTTACTCAAACTGATACGAATACTTGCTGTATTTAACAGCCAATAAAATTTTAATTTAAAGTATTTCTAACATTGACAATTTAAAAAAATCTAAGTTCTGCTTCAAACCCTATAACAATATTAAGCAACATCTGCAAAGCAACCCTAGCACATTTCACGAAACCACCTTTGTCTCGGAAGTTTAAAGCCCAAGAAGAGTTTTTTTTGGCGTATAATATTTTATCTTGGTGGCGTCCCTGAGTCATTGAATCTTAATCATATGAACATACGCTCACACTTTAAGCAAATGTGTCAGCACAGCAGATTTATTGTGATTCAACATTAACTTTGATGAGACTTCATTTACGTGATCTGAAAACTTTTAAAATATTGTTGGGAAAGAAAAAAAGAATCAATAAAAAATTCTAAACTAAATAATAAGATAATGAATAATTTCAATTTCAATAAGTTTCGTATTAGGCATCGTAAAATTTTCAGTGCTAGAAGTTAAGGATTATTTGTCCAAAGCGTGAGGAACAAATAAACATAAGGTATTAGAGATTTTAAGAGAAGGCAATTAAAAAACTAAACATTTTGATGCTTAAGTATAAAATACTGCAAAATTTGACAAAACGTAAATCCGCGCGCTTTTGACTCAAACAGATGTTAATTTAAAGGGTTTATTTCATTGTGTATTTATACGTTTAACTTAATATTGTCTAATTTCTAAATTTGTAAATATAATTTATATTTTATATATGCAGTAAGATTTGTACTATATTAAGTACACTTACCACCAAATTTCAAAAAAAGGACGAAGGGGAGCAGTAGAGTGCCGATGAGGTTCTTCATGTTGCCACGTAGACTTTACAAGCCACGACTGCGAAATTTTTGGCATATCCCCTACTATGTATGTATATATGTATATATAATTCTTCTACTGATAAGGTAGCTAGTTTTCGTATCTGAAGTAAAGATTATCTTTAGTGAAATCTGCATAGATTGTGAATTATCAGCACCACCTGAGACAATATTTTTTTAACCAAAAAATATCTAAAAGTTTGTTATAAACTACAATAATATTTCATTTAGCAAAATTGTTTACCTAAATTACATGTACATTGAAAATAAAAAAATTACTTTTATGGAAAAACGACACAAGTTTCAGTAAAATGCCTGATAGTTATTTTTATTTTAGTAGAATGTCCATTTTCTAATGATAAAAGTAAGACAGTGTAAGGTGACTGACCACCCCTTGCAGCAAGCAACCCCTATCACCCTAGAGCAAATCAGGCTCAACAGCTTAGGCGCCGCGTAAAGCGCAGTCGCGGACTTTACGCCCACACTTTTCTGCGCGGTGCGGGGGCGTGAACTGGAAATCCCCTTTAAAAAGGGGATGCGGAGCCTGATTTGACATTGGGGGGCTCGCTGGCGAGCGAGGGTGAACAAGTTTCACACTAGTCCCAGGGCTAAGATTAAAACTCTTATTCCCTGAGCCTTGTGGAAACTCTGTCTCTGGGTAGAAACTCCATGGACTGGGTGGTTGTACCGCCCAGATCTGATGCGACCTCCCAGGGATAAAAGCATCCTCTCTCGGCTTAGCTTCAAGGGTGATAGGACTTAGAAAAGTCTTCCTCGCCGAAGGACTTTCTAAATGGCTAGGATACAGTAATTGAAGACTGTTTTGAGCGTGCTCCAGCTTCCTTTGCTCTATCTAAAAAATAGTTAAGCTAACGTCGAGAACGGGCGAGGGAATTGTATTCCCTCTAACCAAGTTAAGACTCAGTAAAACTAATCGCTACTTAGAAAGTATCTCGAGAGATACTTATTCTCAAAGATTTTAACCGTACCGCCGGATAGCGATGATTATACAGAGCCGAAGCTCTTTTTAGCTAGAATAGCTAGGATAAAATATCCCGAAATATATGTAAAGACCTTAGAGTCTACATTTTATAAAAGGAAGGAAATAGCTCAGAGTAGATGCTCAGAGAACGCTACGCGCGTAAAGAAATTTGTATTCGAAAAAGTATAAATAAACTGTTGTGATTTCATATTTGAAATACCGAGTTTTTAACAATTTTTATTTCTCCTCTTGTGCGTCTCTTGCATGTTCTTATATAAGACTAGACTACGAACCTTTCAACAGTAAAAATATGAATGCATATCATAAATGGTAATGATTTAAGTTTATTGAAATGATACGCATTTTTCAGAATAGCTCAGAATAAAGTTTAATGCAAATAGATAAACAAATATTAAATAAACTAATAAAAATGATATTTTTACTGATATAGTTGAACATAATCTATAACAGTTGGTATTTTCGATGAAATATAGTATGAAGCACGAGATACGTGACTAGAATGTGTTCATAAAGTCGAAGGAGCTTTAACTAAAGAGAATTCACAATCACGAAATGACAGTCGCCGACGCGTATACCTTTCATTTTAAAAGGCTTGCGCACAAATTTGAGGAATACTTTATGGAGCTAGGTGCGCGAGACAAATATAGTATTAAGCGCTCAGCGCGAGAACCGACAGGGGCGCACCCTACGCGCGCTCAACCTTGTGAGCAAAGCTTGCCGCGTACGTATAGATATGGAAAATATATTCTATCATAAAAACTAAATAAAAAGACAAAGGCATGGCTACCATAATTAATTTTTTGTTTATTTATTTTTTTGTTTGGAACACGACCACTTCACTTTTTTGTCAAGTTGCAAAATATGTATTTTAAAATTTTTTCCTGGTTACCTTCCTTGTTAAAATCTCACCCATAATGCGCAGCTATTAGTTTTGCGTCAACAATGACTTTCCTTTTTTTTATTAAATGGCCGTAAGTTTTCCACGTCAGTTGATAATAGTAACACAGGAAGTTTTTAACAATGTTATAAACAAATTAATGAACAAAATTATTTTTTTATGATTCGCAATGATTAGCTGACTTCAACACATAGCTTTTGCATCAACTATCAGAGCTAATGATGTACACTTACAATAAGTCAAGAACAGCTAAGGATTGCCAAATATTTAAGCAATTTTTATAAACAAATGGACTTTTTCACAATTTTTTAAGGAAAACTCAAGATTTTTGCAGAATTAACTTAAAAGGCTTTATGAAAGACTCCTTGCTTTTTATTGCTGATCCAAACCTTTTTCCTCTATTAATAATTTAAATACACTCAGAAAAAAGATTCTTTGATTCAAAAAAGCTTTCTGTTAATTAAAGATAAATATTTATCGAAAAATCCTTAAAATAATTACTTCCAATAAAAGTCGATTAGTGTCAAAAAAAGTTTTTTATTTTATAAATTTTTAAGAGTGAAAAAAATACAAAAATAAACGCTATTCTTCTTTTCTAACTAACAAAATTAATTTTTTTGGCTCTAATTTAAGGAAACAAAAAAACGAATTTTTAACAAAAGAGTAAAATTTCCAAACAAAGACGTTAATTTGAAAATGTTTAATTTTTAACAAATTAGTTTAACTTATAACCAAATGTTTATACTTTCAACAACAAAAAAATACATTTTCTACGAAGAAGATTAAGATACTGCCAAAAACGACTAATTTTCAAGAAAATGCATCAGTTTTCAACCAAATTTTTGAATTTCGAAATCAATAAGATCAATCATTCACAGAATAGTCAAATTTTTAACTTAAATGCACGATTTTTTAATAAAAGAATCATTTTTCCACCAAAATATGAACTTTGTACATAAATGTGGAATTTTCAACTCGAAAATCTGGTTTTTAGAAAAATCTTATTTTATAACTAAGAAAATTAAAAATAATCAAATTAGATAGTTATAACATAGAATTTAAATAAAACATTACCAAAAAATATACAAAGTTAAAGTAAGAAAATGAAATATCACTTGGGGCACCAAACATTTTTGGGTCCAGCACTAATTATTTCTCACAAGCGGTGAGAATTTTGCTGGTGAATGTAAGAACCAATTCAACTGATATACCCAACGTGCGATATTATGCATTTGGGAATTGCGTTGTATGTAGTAGATTGTAGAATTAGCTATGTGTGCGCTAGATAAGTGAAGAATACTTTACTTGTGTTTTAACTGTGTGAACTTTGTGATGTAAACAATGTAATAAAAGTTTAACAATGTAAATCTGGTGTTCTGCTTCGCAGCACAACTTTTTGTAATTGCTTTAGAACCCATAATATTTTCCCAGACTGTACTGAAAATTATATTTGCTGCCTCTTTACTTTTTCCCAGAATGTCTTAGACATTTTAGAGTCTCAAAAATTCTTTTGCTTAATTCAAACTTTCTAGACAGTCCAGCACTTTATGTGGTTTTTTCTTGTGCTCGATATTAAAATTTCTTCTAAATATTCTATAAAGGAGACTTTCAATTTTTATAACATTTTGGTACCCGTCTATGAATTCTGGTAATAAAACAAGTTTAAACAAAAGAGGAACCCGACCTAGTCTAGCTTAGAGATCAAAAGTAAGTAACTAATTACAATGTTGAGGGGTCGGAGTAGACGGGGAAGGTGGCAAAAGAGAATCAGGACGACACACCAAAGGCTACGACGGACGGGAACCCCCAAAATCCGCTGCACCCATACAGAGACAGGATCAAAAACACAAAGGGATACCAACATTAGGATTTATTTGACTTTTTATAAACGTCGATCAAACGGCACTGTTAATCAGCCGTCCGCCAACCACCGTAGGTAAAAGGGCCAAATACTAGCGTGACAATATCACAAGTCCGCGCCGCTCCCTAGAGGCCGCACTAGCCAGTCACTAGAACAACAGATGGCCATGCTAACTAAGACCTAACTAAGACCGCCTAACAAAATTATAGGCCAGGAAAGAGCAACACGACGTGACAATTCGACTACCAGTGGCGACTAGCAGCACTGGAAGGGTCAAGTAGAAGGATGTCGGACAAGTGGTATTGTAAGCGACTGAGCAAGGTAAAAGAGACCCTCAGAAAATGAGATAAAAGGAAGATAGTGGATGAAATGCTGTACCGGTACCGTCTGAATCTGCTAGTGATTCTAATAATCGAAGATCTAGAGGCGTGGAATTTGGTAGTACCAACCGAAAGAAGACAGGAATTCTTCGACGAGGTACAGAATGAGCCACAAGCCATACACCTGGGAATCAACAAGACATATCGGAGAGCCTCACTAGGCATGTATCGTGATATTTCTCTGTAGGTGCGATCGTGCGACACCTGTCAGCGAATGAAGACTGACTTGATTAGTACTATGTAGTTGAAGGCGAATCGAACCTTGTTAAAGTGGATATCCGGGTTTCTGTGAAGGAGTGGTGGATGCCAAACTCTACAGCAAGGTCGTTCACCGCGTTATTTTTAAAGTCAGTACCACTTTCCTAATGTAGCATCTTGGGTGTTCTTCACCTGGTGACTTTTATTTCAATGAAAGCTGCATTACTGCCTTCAGGTTTGAAATTTTTCAATGGTTATCACGGCTGTACATGGCTACTGGACCATTAGTTGGTTCAATAAGCTCTCGAGATTGAGCTTGTTCATGTTAATTTAGCTGGCATATTTTAAAATTTCTAATTAACAAAGTGTTGGCCTTGAACGTATTAGGCCAATAGTAAGGAATCATCGCACAGTGGTAGGTCTCATCCCGAGCTAAATGACCAGCTTTAGCTGCGCAATACCACCAGTTTCCAAGTATTATAGTCATCGATGATGTCCTCTAGTAGCAAATTGTTATGGTACTTTAGGAGCTCCTCGTTTACTTCTTTTCGGTCATGGTACATCCGCGGTGCGTTCGTTACACCCTTACGCTGTCTGGCTTACCACTAGTCCTTGACAGGATGTCTAGGCTTCGGCTAGACATCCTTTAAAATGTGTTGAACTTGGCTTTGCAGTTCCCGCACGTGCCATCATCATTTTATGGTACAAGCGTCCCCTCTGGTACCTTATCCTCTGAAAATTATCAACAGTTACAGGAAGATTTTAAAAGAGTCAATATGGGTCAGAAAAAAACTGTTGGATGGCCAGCAGCTTTCGCTTTTCAAGTGTGATCAGAGATCCGCAGTTTGCGCGCAATTTTGCGGGAAGCGTGCATTTTTGCCCAGTCAATCTTTGTGATGCATTTGTCACCTGTCTGCCTAAAAATTAAAAATCTTAAAAAAATCTATACAAGCTCTACCTGTTTCTATTTATAATGGCTGCAAAAAACCGTGTCGCTCTATTAAGATTTTTCGATTTCTCGCATTTTTTTTAATGTCATATATAAAATCGACAGGAAAGCAACTCTCTTGCTCTTTCAAGCGTAGCCAGATAATAAAAGGTTTTGACTGCACATTATTATAATTGTACACCTGTTCTTATTTTTAATGAATTTTTCAACTCTGTATTAAATCATTTATTTAAACATTTCAACATGCTTATTACACATCTTATTAGCAAACCAATTCTACGTTATTTACAAAGACTCCAGGCTGAGGAAAGAAACCTCCCATAAGGAGTGGATATTCTTTAGCAGCATGTAAAGCGTAAGAACAAAATCTCATACCCAAAGGATACTCATTATTTTTTATCACATCATGAGGTTGAATTAGTCGTTTATTTCCTGTAACTGCAAGCTCAATTGATACGGGTTCGTAGTGATATATTGGGAAAGGGTATCCTTCTACGGACGGAATTTGCACAGGATTTACATGCAGCCTCCAGGTGTTTCGAGAATTAGCGATATACCACTCGGTGTGAGAAGGTTCTAGACTGTCATTAACTTAAAAATAAAAAAGAAATTTGTAAGTTCAAACAAATAACAATTAATCTACAGACTAAACTTTCTTATCTAATTGAAATTTTTAACAAGCAATAAATAACAGCGATGGGGAGTATTGGTTTTACGTAATTATTTTTTTAGTAAAATAGTGTAATTATAAACAGTTTCACTTGTACAGTTGATTTCAAAATCTTTACGACCCAGAACTAAGCTACGCAGATACATCTGAGACTTGTGCCTTATATTAAGAATGCAAAAATAGCTGTAGCAAAAAACGAAAAACATCCTTGGTTTCGCCTCAGCAACATCTCTGAGCATTTTTGTCCTAATTTTTGAAAAAAGTAATTTTTTCTTACAATCCTAATGTTATTAAACATTGTGACTTTATTATAAATAAAAGTTATTAGTCAGAAAGAAATTTTAAGAATATAGACAGCTTCCTCACTAACATATCTCCAGTTCTTTTTTCTTTCAAAAAACTAATTTTTTGAGCAATTAGATTGCTTGTAACTTCTATGGATTTGTTTAATTATTATGGAAAATATTTAGAGTTACAGTTAATGAAACAAATAATTTAAAAACAGCAAAAAGATAGTTTAAACATTGTTTTTATTCCCTCCATGTTCTAACTTTTTGCTCTATTATTATTAAAGAGAAATTGCAACGAATTTAAAAGATTTAAAATAATTCAAGGTGCTAAGAGAATTTCTTGGACTTCTTAAAACAATAAAAACTCTTGAGACATAATAATTTTGAAGGATTTTAAAACATTTTATGTGGTTTAAATCAATTATCTATAATTTTGTGAAATTCAAAAGAATAATATAGCACTGTCAGGGATTTAGAATAATTTAAAAGATTCTGAGTGATTCTAAATTAGTCTTAACCATTTTCATCAGATTTGCGATATTATAGTGATTTTATGGGATTTTTTGGGTCCTTAATTAGGTACAGTAATGGATTCACTACATTTTATGTAAAATCACGGAATTTTTCACTAATATTTTCAATAAAATTTCAAAAGAGTTAAAGAATTTGAAAAGATTTTACGGATTCAAAGAGATTTTAAAATATACCCTTGTATTTCCAGAGATTTTCAATATAAACGATTTTAGTTTATTTGAAAAAATATATTATTTAGAAGAAACTACTTTGCGACGTGCATAAATCCTACTAAGCAGAGTATCAATAAATTGTTCTAAAGTCTTCGAAATTCTTTTTAAAAACATAAAAGTGAGTGATTTAATAAAAGATTTGACTATAAGCACCCGAGATCTTTGAATCTTTATGCGACCTAACAAAATACGGACCAATTTTTCTAAGCACCCACTTCCTAGCCCATCTGTATAAAACTGAACTCTTATACAATTATAATAAATTAGGTTTCTTACTGGTTAAATTTTTTCTAATATAATCCGAGGTTTCTGTCTTATTTGTTAAAACACTATGTCAAGATCCCTAATAATACCAAAGCGAAGGGAGGCGCCACCGGAGGCGCCAAAACATTACGACCAACGGGCAGTTGAGATAGGGGAGGGGAGGGCAATAAATTTGAAAAAAAATCTGTTAAGTAATTTGCAGATTATCCTTACCCCTGGGTTTCGGTGCTCGAACTGACAAAATTTTTCCATTTCTTAACATGTATACGACCATTTTGCGACCTAACAAAACATCAACAAAAATTAGAACACCAAAAACTCTCTGGGCTGATTTATTATCAGTATCCATTCCAGAAAAGCTAGCTTGCTCTAATCGTTGATCCTCCGTTAACCAGAAATGAATTTCTTTATCCATATACTTGACCGTCGTATTATGAGGGCGTGCCGGAATTCGCACTGCTGCCGGTGTAATTTTCGGTCTTGGCTTAGATCCGGAACCAGGGCGCCATCCACCGCGACCTGTGAGACGACTAGAATTTGGTCCCGCATTACCAGTAGCATTCAGCTCTGTAAAAAGAAAAAATATTTTTAATTAAGAAAACCCAAAAAATTAATCTTAAAATTAAGTATTTAATAATTTTAAATTAAAGCACTTAGGTTAAACAATTTAAAACATCTAGGTTAAACAAAGCTTAGTCAAAGTAAAAGTCTAAAGCGAAGCCTCTGCTTTTTGAGTTGATCCTTTGTTTTTATTACACATCGGCCCTAAAAAACAGACATGTTTAGTAACTAGTAATCTCTTGTTTAATATATCACATTTAAATTTTTTTATCAAACATGTACATATATATGCATTCATGTCTAAATTCTTTTCATTAATCGTATTTTGAAATCCATGCGATTTCCGAAATCATCAAAATTTCCTTAATTCGACGATGAAACAGATGGTTATAGGTCCTTAGAAAAATCTTAGTATAATTTACATGAACCAGAACATAATTCAGAATATTCAAGAAGCCTTTTGGATACTACTTGGGTTGCTTTTAGAATAGGTAAATTCTGGCTTTTATAATTGCTGATGTGAAAGTGTATCAATAAGAAAAAAAGTAATTCACTGTAGTAAAGATAAAAAAACAAGTTTCTGCATTTATGAGTTAAAATTCTATAATTGCAACTTGGACGAAAAAAAGTTTGTGAACCCTTTTGATTTTATCAAAATACGACGAGATGGTTTGTGATTAACCCATTAATTATTTGGAAGTTTAGAAACCTACCCTTTTAAATTGAGATAAGTCAGGATATGTTCCATGGTACTAATCGAAGATCGCTCAACAATGTTCTTAAATGAATCAATTTCCGATTACAAATCTGTAAAAATAAGTCGAGCTTTTTTTTTGCTGAATAGGAGACATAGAAAAATTTTGCGGTCAGCAAACAGTCCACTGAGTTTTCCCGAAAAATTAGTCTTTTTTAATTATTTAAGTCTGTAAAGTTTTCTAAGGAAAAGTCCGAAACCTTAATTTTTAATCTACTTTTTTATTCAATAGCTTTCCGGTGAGCTTAAAGAAATCTCAAGCAGTCTAAGACGCTCTATTTCATATTTTTATGAAAATAGGTACACACGGGAGGAGAAGTGAAGAATTTTTTGTCTTTGTATAGGAGTTTTTCAATTTTATTTGATAAAAATCTAAATACATGCTACTCGCCTTAATCAAAGAAGTCTTATTATATATTTATGAAAATACATGCATATCTGTATTTATAAACCTAGGAAAATTAACGTCCCTATTTATTCCATTCTCTACTTTTTTTTTACTTAAATCCAGGAACTTCCTTTTTTTAGAACTCGATTAGGCAGGTTACGTACTCGACTTTGAAGGTTAGACCTTCTAATCTGTTTGCCCCCGCTGCAGATAAAGTTAAATTTAGAGATTGAGTTTTTCATTCAGACTCTGAATGGCAAGTTACTCGTTTTGGTGATTTCTCTAATTACTTTCCTTGACCAAAGTAATTTGGTACAAAATTACAATTTCTCTCTTTTTCATTAGCAATCTTTCAGTACAAAATCTTTTCTCCTATGTTCTTTCTCTCTCTCTATCTTTTTATCTCTTTTAAATGGAGTCTATACTTAGGATAATACGCCTCTTTTTCTCTCTTTTTCTTGCTCGTTCTATCTCTTTCTCTATCTTTCTATCTCTCTCTAATGGAGTCTACGCTCAGGATAATTCGCCTCTTTCTAAAATGCACTCGATGAGAAGCGGAGGGCCTTGGCGATTCTAGTATTTGTACTAAGATTTTAAAGGAAGTACCTTCTATTCCTTTCCCACGTACTAAAATCTAAGAGTTTAGCGAAACCCGGCTTCAGGAGTTGGTTTCCTTGGCCTGCCTTAAGAACACTCTGGATCCCTCTCGCTCGCTCTGCGAGCTCCCTAATACCATTTTGGACATCCTCTTTTTATATCTTCGCGAAGTCGCTGAGGCTTCGGGTTCCGTGGGTGGGAGCCTCTACGACTGCGCGCTTTCTTACGTCTAGATTCTGTAGTCCATTGGCGATTCTCGTCAGGTTACTATGTTAAAAGGGGCCTGCTTAAGGAGCTTACAAGTCAGAATAAAAAATAAAACGAGTATGCTAGATAGGTTTCAGGATCGTTAAAATAAATCTAGAGAGAAACGTTGGTTAAAAGAAAATGGTTAGTTAGGACATAACTTTTAAAACGACATATTAAAAAAAAGAAGAAATCGAGAAAGTGCCCGTCAATTCTAAGTCCACTCCAGGAAATCCCTCGACTGAAAATTAAGGTCTAAAAATGCTCAAAATTGCTAAAAAAAATGTGAGAACTGAAATATTTGACATAATCATAAACTACAGTACAAGGGGCAGTTTTATTTCCGAGAAATTTACAATTGAAAATTGTTTCAAAATTAAGGGCTTAAAAATTGAAGATAGCAAAGTCATTCTTGGATTAAAAAAGGAAGTCCACCCTTTCCCTATAGTTTTCTTTCTCATAATAGCTCTGAAAGGTATGGCACAAAAATGTATAACTGGTAAAGATCTCCTTGGCAGAGTAGAGCAAAATCACTAATTGTCGGCTTTATAAATGATTTTTCATTTGCGAACCATTATCAATGAGGCAGATTAATAAATCAAATTAGATGGACTTTTCTCGACACATAGATACCAAGTTATTTAGAAGAGTTTAAAAAAATAAGCTGAATCTGTAATTGAACCCAAATCAACCAACAATTAGTGACCCCAAAATTGAAGAAAGGAAATTTTAAATACTGCAATATTAAGAAGTAAGCAATTCAAAAGTTTGACCGTTCAATTATTGACGAGAAAAGAAATATGTGACAACGAATTTCCTGAATTCCGAGAATTTCCTAAGTACCAAAGACTTAGAAATAATATAATGGATTTAATTAATAATGGTTATATATCAAATCTATAACAAATGAATGGTCGGAACACTCACGAGTCTGAAGAAAGAATCTCTCGCAGAGTCAATAATGCATTTTTCAATTGAATTTGTGTAAAAAAAATACATTAATCAAATGATTATTAATCTTACTCAAATTATTCTAATGTTCCCAATTAAAAGGACTAAATAATTATCAGATAGAAAATAAGAAAAGTTCTAGTAAGGCAGGAATTCCGATCACGTGACGCACGTCACATGGCCTTAAAGGATACATTAGTAAAACTTAAGAAATAGAGGCAAGACCTCCAGTGTAGGGGCTGATAATTTGTAGAAGCTATATAAAAGTAAAATAGAATGAAAATATATTTAGGAGTGGCTACGAAGGAGCTAGTAGAATAAGGAGCCACAAAGTAGGGTCAATACTTCCACATGGAGCGTCAAAGTCTGGCCTATATTTCGCTTCGATTCAACATATGCTTGAAGTTTAAACAAAGATGGCAGGAAAAGAGATTTATTTTGATATAACGTGATTATTTTCGAGGGTTCATTTATGCGAACAAAAAGGTATTAAAATTTCGAAGAGAAAGACAAGAAAAATCAATGCAAAATTCTAAAACTGGGAATCATGCAATGAACCATTTTAATTTCAAAGAGTTTCAAAATTAAGTAACTTCAAATTTCCAGTTATAACAGTCATTGAATATACATTCTAGGATTTACGAAAAAACCAATAAGGGACATCAACAATTAAGAGGTCAAGCAATTCAAAAATTTACAATTTTTTTGCTTATGCATAAAATGATTTTAAACTTGTCCAATCGGTAAGTAACGCGCTTTTGACTCTAACAGATGTTAATTTAAAGAGCTTATTAAAATGCGTACTTTTAACTTTAGTATTGTCGAATTTTTACATTCGGAAATTTATAATATATTTTCTATGCGCAGTGAGATTTGTGTTATATTCAGTACACTTACCACCAAATTTTAAAAAAATCACGAAGGGAATGAGTAGCGTGCCGATGAAATTCTTCATGTTACCAGGTAGACTTTATAAGCGAAGACTGCGACAGTTGGGAAAAGTTAAGAACTATATATACTCATCACTGTCGGTAAATATGAATCGGACAAAAATACAGAATTATGAAAAATTTCCATGGGCGGGGCAGCTTGGAGACAACATTGCCATAGCTTTCGAGCTAGAACAAGCATTGCAAAATTTTTTTATATCAGTAAACAGACCCTACACGCAGTCCTTTTTAATAATAGCATAGCTAGTTTTCTTATCTTAAGCGTACATTATTTTCAGTGGAATCAGCCTACATTGTGAGATATTAATAATTCATTATCAACAGCTAATAGCCAATCTAAAAATAGAAATATGTTTCGCTAAACAATTATTATTTCTAGTTAAAAAGTTTTCTGTTATATTTTTGGTTTGAACTAGTTTGTTCAAAATTAGTATTTTTTTTTATTGGCTAAATGCTTCTATTTAAATTTGATTCTATTTGGAGAAATATTTACTCGGTGAAAATAACATGTATTATATATTTTTTTTATGCTAACAATTTTTTTGACATTTTACATGAGTCAAAAATTTATTTCTTTGTTTAGAGACTTCAATATTTGTTTGATCATTTCCAATTGAAAATTCAACGATTTTTTTTATTTCAGGTATTTTTTAGAACAAATTTTAAATTGAAATTTAATCTTCGTGACTAAAAATTCATTTTTTTGGTTAAAAATTCACCAATTGGATTCAATTTAGAACTTTGTAGTAGCAAAATTTATTTAATTGTTCTTGAAAATTCATAATTCTAGTTGAAAAAACGAATTATTGGCAAAATGTTTTTTAGTTGAAAATTCCAGCAAAAATATTTTAATTTTTTATAATAAACTATTACATTAAAACAAAAGATACGAATTTTCAAAAACAGAGTTGAATTCTCAATTGAGAAAGATTCTTCACTCAATAAAGACAAAAATTTGAATTTAAAAAAAATTTAATTTTATAACCCAAAAATATATATTTTCTACCAAAGTAACCGAATTTTCGACTGATAAACACTTCTAGCATAAGTAAAATAACTATATTTTTAATAAAAATATTCATATATAAGAAGAAAAAAATGAATTTTCTACTAAACCTATTAAATTTCCAACTAATATTTAAATTTTTAATAAAATATTTAAAAGACTAGTTGTATTTTTAACTAAAATGATAAACATCTAACTCAAGCTTCATGTTGAACGAAATATGAAATAGTGCAATTTTACAGCTAAAAAAGGTAATTTTCATTTTTTTATATAAACTTTCAGGCAAAAAGAAACATACAACTTTGAACGAAATGGGTGATTTTTTATCAAAAAAAGACAAAATTTTCAATTAAATAGACCAATGTTATAAAAAAGAGATAAATTTTCCACAAAACTAGAACGGTTTGCTTATTTGTTAGAGATATAAGTTTTTAGGCAAACAAATTTAACTTGCAATAAAACAGGCAAATTTTCAAACAAACAAATAATTTTTTTTTAAAAGCGATTAAATTTCCATCAAAAACAAAAATTTCCACTTTTAGTTTAGATAATAAATTTCTAATGAAAAAATAATATTAACCAAAGAAGTAAATTTTAAACCAAAAAGATTAATTTTGTATAGAAAAAATAATATTTAACCAAAACAAAAATTTTGAAACAACCGCATTTATTTTGAAATAAAATTTTCATCTAAAAGCCTAATTTGTTACCAAATAATGGCAAATTTTTAGAAAAGCATGAATTTTCAACTGAATAAGATAAATATTTTACAAAAAATGGACTAGTTCCCTGTTTAGTAATATAAACAAGTTCTTAATAAAATAAAATTAATTTTTAATCCCTCCTTTAAAAAGTAAATGAATTTTCTAACCAAAAAGAAAAATGTTCACCAACAATTTTTTTCAAATTTAACTAAATCCTTGAATAAAAAAACTAATGTTGTAAGAAACTAAGTTCTACCACCAAAGCCTATTTTTTAAACAAAATGATGAATAAATGCTATAAAAAAAATGTGCATTATTTACCAACAAGATTTATTATTGACCAGAAAGATTAGAGTTTAAAAAAAACACAGAAATTTAAATCCAAATAGATGAATTTTAATCTGAAGAAGATAAATGTTCAGTAAAACATAACAGGTAATTTTTTTAGTAAAAAAGATAATTAAAAAGACATATCGACACAAAATAATTCTCACAAAAAATGATAAATCATCTGCAAAAAATTAATACATACATATATATTTTCTCAAATAAACGCAACTTAATTTATTTTGTTTGTCTAGGTACGCTGTTAAAGGCTCTAGATCATTTTCACATTGTTGCATTAGAATGCTTGCAATGGCTCCTAGCTATTTTATTTATTTGTTTTTTTTTGTACGCTGCTCAGGCTCCAAGTCATGTTAATTGATTTCGCGGGTACGCCATTGAGGCTCCAAGCTATGTAATTTTATTTATTTTGTTTGTCTAGGTACGCTGTTCCAGGCTCTAGATCATTTCCACCTTGTTGCTTAGACACGCCTGCGATGGCTCCTAGCTATTTTATTTATTTGTTTTTCTCGGGTACGCTGATCAGGCTCCGAGATACTTGATTTTGTTTACTGTTCTTTTTAGGTACGCTGCTCAGGCTCCGAAACCATAGAAAACCTGCTGGGGTACGCCACACCGGATCCGGGATCATTATTCCTCTCGCGAATTTAGATAGAAATGCTTCTCTGATAGATGTATCAACGACATTAGACTGTTTGATTTATTGTTAAATTAGGAATGCAGAAGGCTGTTGGTTGTAATTATACCAAATTGTTAAAAAAGCGAGAGTTTTAATAATTTTGATCTCGAGACTGATAGGATATAAGTGCTTTGACGGATTAAGTTTGGATATTTTTTTGCTTTCCTTTCGGGTTAGGTGTGACTCACTCGTTAGGGAAGGGGTAGTGTGAGGAAGGGATTATAGAATTTTTAGATTGATCCGACCCAGGTTGCTGATTAATCTCTCTAGCAATCACCCCAAGTGTAGATCCTCACAAAGTCGTCATGTGAGGTTCTCCACTTGGGTCCATTAGTATCCAAGGTGTTTTGTTTCAGGCATCATTTACTTTACTGACGCTCATCTCATCAACTATTTTCCGCTATACTTTTCTGTCCTGGCATACTTATCTAGCTTCTTTTACGTCCATTCATTTTTTCATGCAGGCGCTTGTGTTTCTGTGGCTTCTTATGTCCCGTCTAACTAAAGTCTCATTCACATATTATAAGCATTCTTTCCGCGGTCTGCCTCTGGGCACGCTTCCATTTACTTTACCTTTTTGCATCAGAATTTTCCCGCATATTATGCGCAAGAATCTCATGTCAATCGCTTTAACTTCACTCTTATCTTTTTCTTGATAGGTTCATGACTCTCTGCCGTATAGGACAGTCGGGACAAATATAGACTTATGTATTGCCATTTTAGCCTTATTTGATATATTTTTACTTCTGATAAGGAGGCCTGCTCTACCATTAATCTTTCTACCTTCGTTTATATGTCTAGCTACCTCCTCATCTATCTTGCCATTCCTAGGGAATAAGCTAACAAGGTATACGCGTATTTCTTTCCTTATTGCTCAGACCTGTCATGTTCAAAGTTCTCCTGTACGCTTCTTTCCTTGCTTTTTGGGCAACCTCAATTGCATCATTGGACCATGCATCACCAGACATTATTCCTAAAACAGCAGTACCACACGCTTCGATCGCACATCTAACAATGATATCCCGGAACATAGTCCATGCGCCTTCTACATCTTTATCTCGTATAAGCATCTGCCAAGTTGCAGTACCTATGCTTTCGATTATCTTATTTTGGAAATCTATTCGCACATCTGGTTTCTGGAGGTTCTCAAGTTTAATTCGCGTTCGTTTTGTTTTCTTGGTTCAATTTTTTCTCCATCCCCGGCCAAAGTTCATTTTGAAGATCAGGATGTAATAATCAGTATTGCATTCAAAACCCCTCATAGCCTTTGTATCTTTGACTAGCTCTCTCAATCTTTCATCCGCAACAACAAAGTCAATTATACGGTGGCTATTTCCTTTAGACCAGGTGCACATGTGGATCATTTTATGCCTAAAGCAAGTATTTGTATTAAACAGACCCTTTCTAAGCATAAGCCAACTAATTTATCTCCGTTATAGTTTGTTCTTGGGTCCCTAAAATTACCTAGTACTCTTTTTGTATCCTGATATTGAATGCCAAGCCGTCCACTCATATCTCCTAGCAGAATTATTCTTTCACCATGATCTTAAAATTTATCGTATCATTTAAAGTGTCGCAGAAGGCGTCTTTTACTTTTCTGGGATCACTATTAACTGACGCCTAACATGGTATGATAAATAATTATCTGATTCACACCTTCATTCTAGTCCAGAGAAATCTGGGAGATACAAAATCATGTTCTCCGAGATGCTGCTTCGCTCTTATATTCCTAATGAGACCCACTGCTTGCCTACGCTGTGTTTTTGTTTCAGGTGCACATAAAATATCTAGTTTCCTCACATGCATAGTTTCTTGTTATTATTTTAACTTGAGATCATTCACCCCCTAGCATTCTAAACACCCAATCTCCATTCGTCGCCTGAAACTTGACCTTTACATTTTTTGTGTGCATGCCTTTTTTCAATTAAAGTTTCAGTCCTTTTTAAAGCTATTTTATTTTTTGTATTATTAATTGTTCAAATTATACGCCCAATTACAATGTTTATGCAATAAGTTGATTTTGCTAGTCGAAGTCATGTTCGAGTTAAGTAGCACTTCTTTATATGGGTTAAACTGTAGTTATAACATCCGTCCCACCAAAATTCAGTTAAAAAGGAAGGGTTAGTGAGGGAAGGAGGGTGAAATTGAGGGTCTTAGGTGCCTAAGGCGGATCACAAAATTGCCGCTTTTTTACGAAAAAGTTACTGAAATTATGAAATCTTTCATTGAATGTTGAGAATGATAGTCCTAGTAATCCTTCTGTTATTTCGTACTTCATTATTATATTTTTACATCACTATAAATATATTCAGCAGCAACTAAAAACCACACCTAGTACATTTTACATAACTCTTAAGAAGTTTATCCATGTTAAACGTCGAATAAACTTTAAATTGAAAATAGTCACGAAACCCAAATTCAAAAAACTTTATGTTATGCTTATAATCACAAAATAATATTAAGCCCCTGGAATATCTCCCCCCCCCCCAGTACTTTTATCAAAATAGGTTTAAAGATTCATAATGCAAAACAGACAATGCATTTTTTAATAAAAAATTTTTCTTAAATTCACACCAACACCCCTAGCACATTTCAAGAAATAGTTCTGACGTTACCTTATGATAATATTAAACCGTCCATAAAATCAACCTCTAGTACTTTGATCGAAACAGGTCTGAAGAGTAACTATGTAAATTAGTGAAAAACATTTTAATGGAGAATATTTTAAAAATTCTAATTCCAAAAGGAAAAAAATTATTAAAACATTTAGATTAGTTATAAATTAAATAATTTAGACTTTCAAATGCTAAAAGTTAATGATTATTTATGCAAAGCTTTAGGAACCAATCGTAAGATAGCGCGCTTTTAAGTCTAACAGATGCTAATTTCGAGTGATTCTTTAATTGTACATTTTGAACTTTAGCCTAATGTTGGTTGGTACAGTCAGAATTTTGAAATAATGCATGCCAGCAAAATTATATTTGCTTATTTAACAAAATTAAATTATTTCAAAATACTGTTTTATTAAAAAATACCATAGTAAGCAAAAAATTTTTGGCTTTAAGCCGCGATATTGGATGCTGCCATCTTGAACTGTAAAAAATCTACAGATGGATTTTGAAGGTAAGGTGCTATGGACGCGAAAAAATCACAAAATATAAAATTCCAGAAATGGTTTCGAGGTAAAAATTTACAATGCAAAATTTGTGTTATGCTTAATTTCGTGTCTTTTGTTAAATAAACAAATATAACTTTATCAATGTATATTTTTTCATTATTCTGACTGCAAAAATCGTATAAAGAATGGTCCGTTTGTCCTTTATAGGTTAAACCAAATTAGATTCAATATTCTTGTAGAAGAATCCTCTTTTAAAGAGAAATTTAGTTTACACCTTTAGAAATATGCCTTCTTTCAGATCGCCATTATAACTGATTTAAAAAAATAATAATGTACCAACTTAGAATTATAATATTTGTAGAAAGTTTAATTCAACGAGCATAATTACAATAATAGAAGAACTAAAATCAATATTTATTTTACAGAGCTTTTCAGAAAAGATTTGCAATCTTTTTAAATTTATGAATCTGTATTACATTATTTACTGTAGTCGTATAACAAAACTTTGTATAAACCTCACCTCCACAGTAGGCACAGAAATAGACGTTAGAAAAACTAGGCCTTAGCTAAACAAAAATTTTATTTGACAAAAGAAAAAATTCCACGAAAAGTTTTATTTTTAGAAAATAGAAAGTTAAAGGGGTCTGTTTTTAAACGGAAGGGGACAAAGAGCCTTTAATAAAAATCAAATAGTTATGGGGGAATCAATTTTTTAGGACTCTAATGTTATTTTTTAAATTATAAATTTATTTTTTTTCAATTTTTTAAGAAAAACCATTACCAACGAGTTAATCTTCTTGAGTAACAATTGAAATAAAATTGAACATAAGTGCAAGGTATGCTTCCAAAAATCAACAGATTCGGATCATTTAGATGCAAATATTTAGAAATTATTGAAATCTTACTTTAAACTGGAAATTAGTTAAGTAGAGGATAGGTTTACTTTCAATGTGTTTAAGATTTTGTTTGATAATTTATTATTTTGATTTTATAGCAATAATTTTTTGAGTTTAAAGGAAAAGGCTGGATGCAACAATACAATATACAACATATAATATTATTGTTGAAAATATAAATAAATTTTAATGAAATAAATATTTTCCGTAAATAATGCTTAAGAAACCGACGACATGAAGTATAAAGAGATAATTTTCTATAAATTTTGTAGAGAAATAATGTTTTTTATTCAGCATTTTTCTTATCTGGCGTCGGCTTGGAAAAAAATGTGAATTTTTGCTTGTCCCAAAAAAAATCTTTTAACCGTCAAACATTTTATAATCCCTTTAACTCTCGTAAAATTCCTAAAAGGCTTAAGAAATATGGGTGAATTCTTTAAAGTTTTTTCTCGTTTACATTAAAAATAATTTATAAATTTTTGATGTATTGAGTTTAAAAGAACCAAATAAATAATTTTTTTATGACTTGAACTTTTAGTAATATAGTTTCATTTGTAACTATAAAATATCAATTTTTAATTAGCAATATTAATTTTAAATAAAAGACAGGAAAATTACATTTTTATTTGAAAAAATTATTTTTCATTCCAAAAACGATTTTTGTAATTAGATTGTCCAATTTGCAACTTGAAAGATAAATTAAAAACTAAGATATCACATACTCCCACACATACTCCCACCCTTTCCAACAGTCTCGCGCATGTGCGCGCAGCTCTGAATTTAAAATTAGTTCACTGCATTAACATGAATAGTTAATTTTGACGTTTCGTGATGTATATATTAAGAATTTTTTCACAAGATTATTGTTAGTCGTTTTCATCGCAATTCGTACTTGTTTATTGAATGAAATAAATTTTTAAGCTTCAGTGATTAGAATTTAGATTGGTTAAAATGGAAGTTGCAATTTCTTTTTATTGTATAGAGTAATCAATTATTTTATTAAAATAATTTAGTCATTCAAAATTGATATAATTTTTTACTTTCGAATTTCGAAGATGATTTTTCACCAACGAAAACTAATTTTCTCGTTTTTCTCTATTAAACGCGACCCGAATGATGAAAACCCAATAAGAAAGTCCAAATATTTTCGTTAAAAGATCACTTTTCTTAGTTGAAATTCTAATATTATGTTTTTTGCTACAAAATAAACCTGATTTGTTTAAACAATTTTAGTTTTGGTTAAAGACTTAACCATTTAGTTAAAAAAATGTAATTATTTTTTAGGAGATATGAGTTTGTTAAACGCGGCTAAAATAAAGCATAGAGCGAGACAACTTTTTTGGTAAATAAAAAACACCCTCGCAGACGACTTTTACTTATTTAATAGTTAACTATCTTGAATTCTTTTAACTACCTTAGAGTAATAGAGACCGAGAGAGAACAGTGTCAGCCGTATCGTCAGCAAGGCAGGGCGAGTAGAGGCGGGGAACTCGAGTAGAGCTCCAGCGAAGCTCGACGCGCGCATCTCCCACCACCGATTTCCTACTCTTCCCGCGCGACTTCCATGCATCGCCCATATGGTGCCTGCTATATAAGGGCGCGCACTGGACCGGAACGTCACTTTTTTAGGAGCTGGGTACTATAAAGGCGATTACCTGCGACACTATACTTTTGAAGAAAAAAAAAGTTGTTATAAAATGTTACTTATACTTTAAATAAATCTACACTAATACAGAAATAATATCTGAGTAGTTGCTTTTACTTATCTCCCGCTCTCTCACCTCCGCTAGCGAGCTTGCTGGCATTCCAGCTCGTCCGTATCCCCTGAGACAGCTTGTTTCGCTTACGTGCTGCATCCCGTCCCTTTTTAACTAACAACCCAAATTCTGCTAACCTTATTATTTATAGGGTAAAGTCAGGTCTACCGAAAGTAATGCCACCCAGTAACCAAGGATACATTACACACCCTCGCGAGTTACCTGCTCCTATCCATGTCTCCTTTTCGACAATATACTTCTGTTCCGCACTATCTTAGTTAGTACGAACTCTATCATTCATGAAGTTTATTCTTGTTGCTACCAAGAAACACTTCAATAAAGTAAGAAGCGTATCAACTTGTTCAATACATAATTAATCTCTTTTGGTGCAAATGTATCTTTATAGTTAGAGAATCCACTTCTTGGTATAATTTGGAACTGCATTATTAACAATTTATTTTTTTTAAGTTGAACTATTTTGATGATTTTCGGTTCTAGAAAGTACATTACTTAAAGCTTTGTTAATATACAGTGGCTGATCGTACAATCCAATGTAAAATTCACGTTCCATCTTGTGCCTTAGAATAATAAAAAAAATGATCAATTATGCTCACTGAGTGTTTTTATTTAAGAAAATACTTTTAAAAAATGAAGCAGGATAGTTAATAACGAGTAAAAAACGTATTGCTAAGAGATTTGGCTTTTGAGACAAATACTAGGAAAAATCTTGACATTAGTTGGTGTAAATTAATGTATTTAACAAAAAAGGTTCTCAAACATAATATTATACGTGAAGCATTTTTCTTTTGTTTAAATGAAGCCGAGAAAAAAATTACCGTAAAGATAAAAACGATTCAAAAATATAAGCAAAAGAAAAACATATTTTTATTATTTTAATATTTATTCAAATTACCAAATAAATTATCAAACAAAATCTGACCAGGATTTTGTAAAAAAATACCTAAGATATTCATATTTACAAGACATTTCTTGGTCATTAATTCTTAAACAAGTAAAAAAAACAAATTCGTAACTAAATATTTAAATTTTCAATCAAAAGCAGGAACATTTAAATTCATTTATGGAACTTTATCAATACTTTGTTCCTAAAATAACAGAAAAGTTTATGTGACATAAGGACGTCGCATACGGTTTACGGAAATTTCCATATTGTATATATTTTGTTGAACATTAATCTCTGATTGTAGAAAATTAATCTATTTGTTTTTTTATTTAAACTTAATTTTTTAAACTTAACTTAAATTTAACTTTTTCTAAAAATTTAAATAAATTGAAAGACAAAATTTCTTGATGGATATTCTAGCTATTTTGCAGAAAATATATTTTTTGGGGCGTGGAGGTTAAAATTTAAACTATTTTATTGAAAATCAATTTAATTTGCATAAGAACTTATTTCTGTGTCTAAAAAGGGAACTATTCTATTTTTCGTTTTTTGATTTAGTAATAAATTTATCCTGTCTTGAAAATTGCCCATCCTTTGGTATAAAATTAGGCTTTGAATTAAAAATTCTATTTCAAGCTAAAGGTACTTGATTGCAAATTGAGGTTTTTCGTTAAGAGGTATTTTTTTTGATAAAAAATTAATCCTTTTGGTTTAAAATTAATTTCTTTGATTAATATTATTTTTTTACTAAAAATACATTATATAACACATTAACTAATAATTTTGCAGTTTAGAACAGCTTTAGGTAAGCAGCACACTGCCCCCCCCCCCTCTCTCTCAAAAATACTTTCGCCTTTTGCTCAGAACGTAATATAAATAAAGACCAATAATAAGGGAAAAAGTAAATAATGAAATAATCACGACAGCAACCAATCTTTTTATTAATTTAATAATTGCATAATGAATTTAAAAATAATTAAACTTGTTAAAAATTTATAAATGACATCAGTGTTTAGCCAATCTTGAAGCGTGCAGTATGAGCTGGCGAAAACGTAAAATTATTATGGGTGAGTGCAAGGTGAACAGAATTGAGTTGGGTGAAAAATGAACAAAATTCTATAATGGCCGAAAAACAAAAAAAAAGCATTATACTTGGAGTTTGCTATTTCACATTGTGATATCCACTAAAATTTACAAAAAATTCCATCACAATTTAGATTATGCTTATTCAGGTACTTTCTTCTTGAAATTTTTAATTGTATAGCTGAACTGCAAATTTGAATCAAACTGCATGAAAGGTTCTAGAACAGTAAATTTGATTCATATCGGATTATGTTTCTTCTTTGAATACAACATTTTAGAGCTGCTATTTCGTTGTTGCAATTTGAAGGTTTAAATACGCTGCCCGAAAAAGTATTCCTAAGCGATTTTAAAGCTGACATTTTGTTTGTTAAAATTTGGATTTCGGATTTAAAATCAGCTTCCGACGAACCTCAATAGGGTGGATATTTTCAGTTTCAATTATTATTTAGCTTAATTGTAATTTAGGTAATTTTTATGAATTCACAATTAAAAAAATGTAAAATAAATTTTGATTTCAATGCTGATTTATTAACAAGAATCTTCGGGTTGAAATGATATCGTGCATAAAGCTTTACATAAAAGATTTGACCAGAATGACGGGACAGATAACTTAGGAACGACTAAATTTTTAAATAAATAAAATTACTGTAGGGCTGCTTTAAGAAAAATGAAGCAATTGGAGAGCAATGTTGATTGCATTGGTGGAAATATTTTTAGCAAATCAATTCTACCCCATTTTGAAAGTTATTTCGCTGAGGAAAGAAACCTCCCATAAGTTGTGGGTATTCTTTAGAACCATGTAATGCGTAACTACAAAATGTCATCCCCAAAGGATACTCATTCTTTGTTATTATATCATGAGGTTGAATTGGTCGTTTATTTCCTGTAACTGCGAGCTCAATTGATACTGGTACGTAGTGATATACTGGGTACGGGTAATCTTCTGGGACTGGAATTTGCACAGGCTGCACCTGGAGCCTCCAGGTATTTCGATAATTAGCGATAAACCACTCTGTATGAGAAGGTTCCAGGTAGCCATCAACTTGAAAAGAAAATAAGATTTGTGAATGGAAAAGGAAAAAGAAATCAATCTGAAAAATAAACATTCTTATCTCATTAAAAGTTTTATAAAACAATAAATAAAAGTGATAACAAGTAATTGGTGTCATGTAATTAGTTTGTTTTTTTAGTAAAATAGTGTTATTGTAAAAATCGTCACTTTTATAGTTGATTTCGATACATAGTCCAAAAGACTTTTTTTACATCACAATTAAATAAATTTTATTTCTCCTGACATTTATTTTCACATTTTCTATATTCGAATTCTAGCTCATTAAAATTTGTTATATCTTTATAGTTTGACTGAAAGTGGAATTATTTATTTTTCAGTGTTTTTTGTGTATTAGTCAATTTTCTCCGGAATAATGTATTTAGGCCACAATTACTTTTAATTAATGTAAAGAGTAAATAATTTATTATTGAACAACGCCTTTTTCGCAAAGAAACTACAGAAAACAGATTTTGTAAATGGAATCAAAAATAATTATTTAATTCTGTATTATAATTTAAAAAAATTAAATCTGCAAAAGCCATCTAATGCAATATAAATAAACAAAGACTAAAAGATAATAATTTTTAAGGATTTCAGAACAATCCATGTGGTTTCTATCAATTTCCTGGAATTTAGTGAAATTTAAAAGAATTATGTATCTCATAAGATTTGAAAATATTTTGAAAGATTCTTAGGGTATCTAAATAAGTCTGAACTATTTTTATAAGATTTACGAGGATTTTAGTGATTTTATGGGACTTTGAAGGTTCTCAGTTGGGTATTTTAATAAATTCTTTAGGCTCTCAATATTTGAAAGCATTTCAAGGAACTTCAAGGAATATCACAAAATTTTGTGTAAAATGACAGAGTTTCATACTTAATATTCTAATATAATTTTAACAATTGTTATTGTAAAAGATTTTCGTTTATTCAACAAAAATATTCTCCAAAAAGAATTTTTTTTTTACGATTTTTGAAAAAACTGAAGATTTAGGAAAATTCTTTAATATTCTTATATATCATAATTCGTTCGCGTTATTGTTAATCGCAATCTTTTTAGAAAATGTTTAGGTTATGGTGTATTTGTTTTATTACATGCCCTATATTTTTTTAATTTTCTTAAGATGGAGAAGAATAGAGGCAAGAAATTTGCAAACACTCTTACGTAATTTAAGGATTATATTTACCCCTTCGTTTTGGTGCTCGGACTGACATAAGTGTTCCATTTTTATTCAAATATATGACTATTTTGCGACCCAAAATAACGTCAACACCGACTAGAATACCATGAACTTTCCGAGCTTCTTCATTATTAGTATCCATTCCAGGAAAGCTAACTTGCTCTAATCGTTGATCCTCCGTTAACCAGACACGAATCTTTGTATCCATATACTTGACCGTCGTATTATAAGGGCGTGAAGGAATTTCCACGGCTGCCGGTGTAATTTTCGGTCTTGGCTTAGATCCGGATCCGGGACGAAACCCCCCGCGCCCTTTGATGGGACTAGAACTTCGACCAGCATTACCAGAAGCATTCAGCTCTGTGAAAAGAAAAAAGGTTTTTAACTAAGAAAAACCAAAAATTAATCTTAGAAATTGTAGTTGAAGGTTTGACCAACAACAAGCTATGTTAATCGGTCGTCTATTAGAATAAAGTAATCCAACTTTGAAATTGATGTAATTTCAAGTTCAAAATTATCGGTCATATGATCTTTATTATAAAAACTGTGTTTACAACAAACAACGTTTCGGAATTCTTTTATGTCTTCTTCAGAATTAAAAAATTTTTGTCGAAAATAATATTATATAAAAATAAAGTGTTATAAAAATCAATTTTTTAGGCAGTAGAAATTTTTCAACCTTGTACTTACAATATTTGACGATAATAACTTCGTTGACAAATAATCATGATTGTGATAAGTGTTTTTGTTTCATTTTTCAATCGAAAATATTCAAGTCAAAAGTAAGATAACTAATAAATACTGATTACAAACTTCGATTTACAGTCTATCTTTCTTTTTTCGGGAATTTATTTTGTGAATAAACCATGGTCTGTCGACCTCGAGGTAAGACACGATACTGCAATATTATGAATTTATACAATTAGAAAGCGTTTACATGCAATATTGACTTTTATCGTTTTGTCAATATTAAACATTTCAGTTTGTAAATTTATGCAATATTTTTTATATTTTTCAATGAAAAGTGACTCTAAGATTTTTCTTTTGCATGTGTTTTTTCCTTACCTAAAATTTTTATATTGCTGAAAGTGAAATCAAAATAATGATCATGTGTCCATGCATGTTTCGATAGGCCTGTGTTTTGGTTTCCTGTCCGGCAATTCCTTTTATGTTCTGTGATTCTACTTTTTAATTTCCTGTTAGTTTCACCAACGTAAATTTTATTGCATTGTTTACATTTAATTAAATAAACTGCATTTGATCAATCCTATACTTAAAAGATCATACGTATCGAGTATCGAAATATCTTGCACCATCTCGAAAAATATAATGCAGAAATGCGAAAAAGTACGTGTATTTCAGTTAATTTTATGCAAAGAGTCAAATTTGTTACCCTAATTACTATAATCTATTAGGCAGTTGTTATTCATCGCTGGTTTCTCTGAACATAGGCAAAAGGGTAGGAAGTGTTTTTAAAATTCAAAACAAAATAAAGATTTTGAGTTATCTTGAAATCGGTGAGAGATACGCGAAAACTGACAATATTTTTAGGATTTGCTAAAGACGGTTCACCCTGGCCATCCCAACCTAAGTCAGTAAAAAAATTTTCAATTTTGAAAAAATAAAATTTTTTAATTGCCTTGAATACGGCCAGAGAAACGTGAAAACTAAATAAATTTTACGGTTTTTGAAAGCGGGGTTTGTCTTTCACTAAAGCGAGCTAATCTAATAAGAATATTGTTTAAATACAAACAAAAAATGAAGCTTTTAGGTAATCTTAAAAATGGTGAGAGATTCCCGAACACTGGTAACATTTTCAGGATTTTATAAACAGGGATGATCCTCATACAACCCAAACTCAACAATAAATAAATTTACAACATTCAAAAAATCAAAGTTTGTTTTTTTTCGAAAGCGGGCATGGAAACATGAAAACTAAACAGAGAGGTATTGTATTCGACCTACATAAACTAACCCAATTATTTGTGATTAGCACATAAACTAACCCATTTTGTTTTAAATAAATTTTTTTTGAGTTATCATGAAAAAACTCGACGTAAACCAGTAAGCAAAAGTTTCAAATTCAAAAAAATAAAAAAATTTGAATTATCTCTAAAAGCGTCCATTGTACGTGAAAACTCAAAAACATTTTCAGGGTTTTGAAGAAGGGAATCTCCTCATAGCAAAATTTTAAGGTTTTTGCAGAAGGGTTATGTTTTAACTGCATTGACTATCAAATAAAAAGATATTTTTAATACCCCGACCTAAGCCATTAAGTACAATTTGTTTTAAATACGTATTTTGAGTTATCTCGAATACGGTCAAAGAAACGTATAAACTGAGTAAAGGCTTTATTTTCGACTAACTCTAAATAGCCCAAATAAATGATTTTTTAAATGCCCCACAAAAAATATAAATTTTTTTTAATGATTTAAACTATAAGCTAGAGTCACATTGCCTTTTTCAGCTTTGACGACAATAATGTTCTTGTTATTTATTTGGAATTTTTTTACATTTTTTATATATTCTAAATTACCTTGATTTTTAAATTTATTGTTACAAATAAAATTTGAGATAAGTGTGGTGACTTTCTTTCTAATGTTTAGTTTTTTATCCGGATTTAAGCATCGAATGCTGTTTTCCAAATTAGCAATGATATTATTAACTGAGATTTGTTTATTATTAAACGGAATTCCAAAACTTCTTTCCAAAGCAATAGTCTCAACAATGCAATTTGAAATTTGTTTGTTTGAAATGTTTTTAAACCATTTCTTAGTTCTAACTTTCTTAATTTCATAATTATGTTGAAAAATCTTATTTCTTCTGAATTCAAATTTTTGTTTAAGTTTTAATCTGATTTTAATTTTAATTTTTTCTGAAATTCATTCTTGTGAAGTAAAAAAAGTATTTATACATTGTTCTTTAATATTTTTATATAAACGAAGTTTTAAATATTGTGAGTAGTTTCCTAAACGACTAATGAGGTAAACTAAATTTTTGATTTCAGAGTTTTGAATTTGTTTTTTAAAATGAAATATTGCTGCCTCTAATTTTCTATGAACATTATCATTAATAAATAGCATTATAAAAGAACGCATTCGTGGAATCTACAATAGCACGAGTAAAAACAATTAAAAAGAAAAGTAATTAAAGAAACATAGCAGATTTGACATCACAGTATATTTTCCATCTATACAAGGTTTATCAGAAAGACTCAGAGATGTACTTAAGGGGTTATATACAGTTAGAATTTTAAAAAAATCGATTTTTTTAAATTTTATTTTTTTAATGTACATATATTTAAGAATACACACAGAAAATTTTAAGTTGTTCCGGTGAATATTTTCGAAGTTACACGCAAATTT